>LR751880.1:85081-126918 GCA_902729485.2 Mus minutoides
TGTTGAAGATATTTGCTGGCCCTTTAGTTTGATAGTCTTCCTTCTCATCTACTCCTATTATCCTTAAGTTTGGTCTTCTCATTGTGTCCTGGATTTCCTGGATATTTTGTGTTAGAATCTTTTTGCATTTAGCATTTTCTTTGATTGTCTTGTCTATGCTCCCTATCGAATCTTCTGTGCCTGAGATTCTCTCTTCCATTTCTTGCATTCTGTTGCTGATGCTCATATCTATGGTTCCTGATTTTTTTCCTATGGTTTCTATCTCCAGGGTTATCTCCTTTTGGTTTTTCTTAATTGATTCTACTTCCATTTTTAGGTCCTGGACGGCTTTGTTCGTTTCCATCACCTGTTTGGTATTGTTTTCCTGTAACTCTCTAAATTTTTCCTCTATAACTGCTTCTAGTTGTTTAACTATGCTTTCCTGCATTTCCTTCTTATAGTCTTCCATCATCATCATGACGAGTGATTTTATATCCATGTCCTGCTTTTCTGGTGTGCTGTTGTATCTAGGACTTGATGGGGTGGGTGAGTTTGGATCTGGTGATGCCAAGTACCCTTGGATTCTGTTGCTTTTGTTCTTAAGCTTACCTCCTGCCATCTCTAACCAAGGAGACCTGGCGTTGGTGCAGGCCAGAAGGGAGAGTCTGAAATGGTCTGGGCCTATCTCTGTCCTGGCTGGCGACTCAGGTCGCCCGAGATTGGGCAGGAACAGATGCTGTGTTCAGCTGCTCACCTGTGGTCCCAAGACAGTCTGGGGGGTCCCGCAGAGAGTGCACAGAGCTCGCGCCCTAGCCCTGGGCTGGTGTGGGTGCACAGGACCAGACCGGAAGGGGAAGGGAGAGTCCCTCCTGGGCTGGGCCTCTAACTCTGTCCTGGCTGGTGACTCAGGTCGCAAGGAATTGGGCAGGAACAGATGTTGCGTTCAGCTGTTCACCTTGATGTGTGCCTAGTGTCCTGGGGTGTGGACAGTGTGCAAGTGGCCCTATCCGCTGCGTTCAGAGAGGGATGATGGCGGGCGGCCAGCGGAGGCGGGGGAGGTCCTGGCTGGCTGGGAGGGGTCCCAGCCTCTGGTTGGACTGAGGTCCTCTGTTCCAGCTGCTGCTGCAACTGGGCCACTGGACCCTCTGCGATTTCAAGGCCCCCGGTGCACTCTACTCACCTTTAACCTCGAAGTGTGCCTAATGTCCTGGGGTTTGGAGAGTGCGCAGGCGGCCCTATCCACTGCGTTCAGAGAGGGATCCTTACTTTTTTTTTTTTTTTTATCATACATGTATCTTCCAGTTTTCCCCAATAGTATCTGAATCAAACTTTCTATTATTAGAGATCTCCCCTTGTGGGGGCTCTCACCATTGCTCACTAATCCTCATGTAATTAGGTCACCAGAAAGCACAATGCACACACAAAGTCACAGTTCAATGTCTGCTAAAGCAAGTTATACAAAAAAAAGGTAAAGGATGGGTAGAAGAGTTTGGGCCCCATGAAAGGGCTGTAAGATTAGTGAACTGACCCTTCTAGCAGGTAGACCCAGCTATGTCCTCCTCTCTCTTGTCCCTTGTATTTTCTATGTACATCCCTGTCCTTAGTGACCCAGGCCCAGTGTTCCTTCCTGTTCCTTGGGGCCTTCAATTCTCTTAACTGCTAAAGCTTCAGGCATCTCAGAAACATCTCCTGCTTCAAATATTTTCTGGTACAGTTTAATCATCATGAGTTAGTTAAAATCTCCCAGAGAACAATTCAGGCAGTTAGCCTCCACCTCCAGAACCCCTGTCCTATTATACTTCTGTTGGCTGCTTGAATGACCAAGGCCAGAGCAGTTTGTTCCTAGTAGACATCAAAGCCATTTCCTTTTCTAGCAATGTCCTCAATCCCTTTCTCAGAAATTTTTACCAGAATTGTATTTGAAGATAAATATGGTAGAGAAAAGGACAAATCAGACACACATACATGAAAGAGCAAAGCCATCTGTATTCTAGAAAGCCAGAGATGCACTGATCAGGTTAATGGTGTTCCCACAGCCGAAACTGTGTCATGCAGCTGTGTTCATAACCATGTCACACCTGACAAAAGCATATGTGTTGCACTATAAATTGGGACTATTCAAAGAGATAGTGAGCCAAGGGGATGTGTTATAGACAAAACAGAGCAAGATTACATTCAATATCTTGAAACAATAATCCTTAGTCAAAGTGATTAGTAAAACCCTGTACCCCATTAAGTTGGAAACCTTAAAGAAAATGAATGAATTTCTAGATTTTACTAAACCACCAAATTAAACAAAGAAGAGATGAGCAATATAAACAGACCCATAAGAAATGAAGAGATTAAAATAGTATCCTAGTTAAGGTTCCTATTGCTGTGATAAAGTGCGATGACTAAGAGTAGCTTATTGAGGTGTTTATTTACTCTTATGGTTTATAGGTCATCATCCAGAGAAGTCAAGGCAGGAACTCAAGCAGGGCAGAAACCCAGAGGCAGAAACTGATACAGAAGCCATGAAGGAGTGCTGTTCACTGGCTTATTCCCCAAGTCTTGCTCTTTCTGCTTTTTTATAGTGCGGGCTGTGGGTGTGGGGGAAAGAGGGAGTAGGAGAGAACCCACATCCTGCCAGAGTTTTGGTGCTCTGGGTGGGCGGACAGGGAGGACTGCTGCACGCTTTCCACGCGCGGCCCCGGGTTGGGTGTCTGGCTGTGTGAAGCCACTGACCGCACATGGCAAGAGGTGGACAAGGGGCAGCCCTACGTACCAGGTTCCCAGCCTCCAGCATCCTACACTGGATATGGCAGAGGAGCTGAGAACAGAATAGTGCTTCCCCTGAGGCAGCACTCAGCCCTGGGGAAGAAGGGAGAAGAGGGCAGGAAGAGAGGGGGCGCTGGATGGTTCCATGAGGGTGAGAGTCCTTTGTCGGTCTGTGGCTGGAGCACAGGATGGCCTTCTGGTGGGAGGTTAGACATGGCTCATTAGAAGAAAGCCCATCCCATTGTTCAAGCACAGCAGGCCTTGATGATCAGAGACAGTCTATGGTTTTAGAGCTTTATTGTAGAAAGGCAGGGAGAAAGAGAGAAGGTAGAAAGAAAGAGGCCAGCCATGGCCATATGGAGAGAGGGGTGAACGGAAAGAGAGAAGGAAAGCTAGAGAGTAAGAAAGGTGAGAGCTTAAAGAGAGCGAGGAGGGGCCAAGCAGCCCCTCTTATAGTAGGCTGGGCTATCTTGCTGTTGCCAGATAACTGTGGGGAGAAGCATACCTGGCTATAGTCAGGTAACTGTGGGGGTGGAGTCTAGCCAGAATGCCAGAAGCTTGGGACGCTGTCTGCATGACTGGTAGTCACAGAATTATGGACAGGCAACTGATTCTGGGAACATGGCTCGCCTTTCTGTCCCTTGTAGATTTCTCTACTGGGTCACCAGAGCAAGGGGCAGCCCATTCAATCAAAATAGGCTGCCTATCACAGTCCCACATTATAGCACCCAGGTCTTCCAGCCCAGGAATGGCATCACCCAGAGTGATCTGGGCCTTTTACATCAAGTATCAATCAAGGAGTTGCACTACAGGCTTGCTCACAGGCCAATATGGTGGAGGAATTTTTTTCAACTGAAGCTTCCTCTTCCAAAATGACTCTAGCTTGTGTTTGGTTGAGATAAAACTAGCCAATGGATTTGCAATAGAAAAGGCTTCTAACTAAAAACGTCTAGGACAAAATATTCCTGATGAGCATAGATCAAAATATTTAATAAAGTGCATGAAAGCTGAGCGGTGGTGGCACACACCTTTAATCCTAGCACTTAGGAAGCAGAGGCAGGTAGATTTCTGAGTTCGAAGCCAGCCTGGTCTACAAAGTGAGTTCCAGGACAGCCAGGGTTACACAAAGAAACTCTCTTTAAAAAAACAACAAATAAATAAATAAATAAATAAATAAATAAATAAATAAAGTACATGAAAAACAGAATATAGACACACATCAAAAATGTTATTTATCGCTGGGCGTGGTGGCGCACGCCTTTAATCCCAGCACTCGGGAGGCAGAGGCAGGCGGATTTCTGAGTTCGAGGCCAGCCTGGTCTACAGAGTGAGTTCCAGGACAGCCAGGGCTGTCTCAAAAAAAAAAAAAAAAAGAAAAAGAAAAAAAAAATGTTATTTATCATGATCAAATGGGCTTTAATCCTGAAATGCAGGAATGATTCATCATAGTCAGTAAATGTAATCAACCACAAATGGACCTAACGACAAAAATCACATGATCATCCCAACAGGTCCAAAAAGGCTTTTTGACAAAACCCCAGTATGTCTTCCAGATAAAAGTTCTAGATGCATGGACCAGAGGTAACATACTTCAACATAATAAAAGCTACATATAAGAAACCCAATAGCATCAAACATGGAGAAAAGCTCGAAGCCGTCTTGCTGAAGACAAGAGTGAGACAGTGATGCTCACTTTCCCCACTCTACTTCAATATTGTACTTGAAGCACTAGCTGGAGCAATAAGGCAAGAGAAGGAAATTAAAAGGGTCCAAATACATAAAGAAGTCAAGCTATCCCTATCTGCAGATGATTTGATTCCATACATTAGAGATCCACAAAAAAATTATCAGAAAAACTCTAAGTTAAGCAAACTCAGCATCTTGGCAAGATACAAAACAAACAGGCACATACGATCATATTAATAACACCTCAATTACCCCAAAGATGAGTGCACGCACACACACACACACACACACACACACACACACACACACACACACACACACACATATACACACATACATACACATGCATACACACACAAAAATGAGCATCCTTAGAAACCAGAAAACTAGTAAGGGGCCAGAAGGGGGTTTTCAAGGGAGTAGAGAAAATGTAGGTATTTGAAGGGAGATAGTAGAACAGGAAGTGTTAAGTGGGATGGGAGGCCAGGATACATGTACTAATGGGGTGGGGAATGAAAACCTACTATCATAGAAGCTTCCTAATATATATGCAAATACATATATAAAATGAGTTTAAATGTAGTTACCCTATTATAGGGAGCAGGGAGAAGGCAATCCCTCTCATAGGAATTGGAGACTATCAAATAAAAAGCACAATGCCAAGTTTGGGTTGCTCTCTTTTCTAGCTGTTGGCCATTGGGGTCTCATAGGCCTCCATACATGACAAGCTCTTGACACTGCTCTTGGTTACTCTCTAGTAATCGACCGTAAAACCTGACTATTGAATGAAATAGGATATCACATACTGGAGTCATAGAACATGGAGAAATCAAGCTGGTATCAACTAGAAGCTTCACACTGTAGGATGGTGCTACACACAGCCAGAGAAGCAAAGCCATCAGCAATCTTACCAAGCTGTGAACCCTGGGAGCTACAAGAAGAACTGGCCTGGGAAGATACGCCCACGAGTACAACAGGGGTTTCCCAGAAAGACTTTTTCATCAAGGGTTTGTCTCAAAGTGTTTTAGAATCTTGGTGAGCCAAAATGCTAACTGGAAGCCTGGCAGGCTAGAGACTGAGGACAGAATTTCGTTTTCAGAGCAGGAGATTGCTCTTGGCAGAAACTCTGTTCTGAGCCAAAGGCTTAGATTTTCTTCTAAAACGTTTTCCTGCACATCTAGTGCTTCCAAAGCATATATGGAAAAAATGGCAAAAAAAATCAATGAATTTAAATATTGAACTGAATTTATTTTAATGAATATACTCATATTACAGTGTTTTGACATTGTAAACATTAAATATGGAAAGTGTTCAAGAGGAAATTAAGTAGTTCTTGGAGACAGTGAAAGCCTTTCCAGCATTGCTGTGACATAAAAGCCAGGACCACTATTCTTTCTCTGGCTTAACTATCACAGAAGATAGTAGTGTTCTGCTTTGGTCATCCCCTGCTGAGTTACCAAGCAACAAATGATTATCCCTAGCCTGAAGTCTACAGAACCATTCTAAACTGATTCTAAACTGCACATGGTGCCCAGCCATGCTTACACCAAATTCACAAGCAAAGATTCTGGTTCCCTTCTTTCTGGCTTCTCTACCCCATTTTCTTATCATCTACATCCCGGTCATATATCTAGCCCCGTGGGGCCCATTATTGCACCATATTTTCTGTTTCTGGGGCCTGAAAAGGTGAGAAAGCTTAAGAAGAGTATCAACGTTTTAAAAACTGCCCTTCACGAGCCTTTTCTGTGTCTTGTTCTTCTCAAGCCCCAGTCATTAAGCCATACAAACAACTGAAGCAAGAATTCATCTTGTCCTAGAAACTCTCTCCAAGGAACATCTAGAACAATGTGTGAGTAAATATATGCACACTGCGGCCCAGTAAAGTCTACAGAGACTGGAAGAATCGGGAAACATGCTGGCTTCTCACTCTCCCCTGGTGCCAGGCTCTACTGTTGAACCTGTAAACAACAAGATCTTATCTATATGCTCTCCCTGTGAGAATTTTCCAAATGATTTTCTCTGTCAATAAAAAGTTCAGCAGGGAAAGAGATGTTCCAGTAGATTAGGTTAAGAACACTGACCTTCTAGATCAAAGATTGATTTTCCCCATTTAAATGCTAATACGCCACCAAGAATAACAAGAAACCAAGGAACAAAGAAAGCATCAAAGCCTGGTAGAAAATAGCCGTCAGATGACAAACTACCTCTATTATATTTCATCGATATGGCAATAAGTAAATGTTCCAGAAAAGAACAGAGAATGGAAGGTATTCTCAAGGTGATTTGCTTTTTAAATTTTATTATTGTATATGTGTGTGTTTTTCATCTACACATATGTCTGTGCAGCATGTATGTGCAGTGCCCACAAGGCCAGAAGGACCCCCTCGAACTGGGGTTACAGAGGATTGTAAGCAGCTCAGTGGCTGCTAGAAATTGAACCCAGGTCCTTTAGAAAAGCAACAAGCACTCTTAGCCCCTGAGCCCTCTCTCCAGCCCTGAAGAAAGTAAATATTTTATACTAACACCTGAAAAAAGGAATTTGAGTAGGTGTCTGAAGGCCAACAAGGCCATGAGACTACAAGGATTAAATAAATCCAAGAAATACTCTGCTTAAAGAAATTATAGAAAAAGACACTAGAAAAAAATGCAATAAATTATCAAAAATAAAGAAGGCATTTTCCTCGAAAAACATATAACTTCCACTAAAGAGCCCATCTAATGCTCAATAAATGTGTGAATGAAAAAGCCTAGTAATACAGACATATGTCAAAATTCCAGTCCATGAGCTAAATCAGGAAGATCTCAAATTAGATGTAGTCTTCTATGAAAGTGCTACAATAAATCTCTCCTCTAGGAAAGACTTCCAGAACTTTCTGTAAGAATCAATTCAAATTCATCAATGAAAGGGTGCTCAAATCTGAATCCATGAGGGAAAAAATGGAATCTCCAAAGTGCAAGCAATGGATAATTTTTTAACAACAGAAATTTATTTCTCACATTTCTGGAAAGTATTAATCTAAAGTTTGGGGGGTATAAATGATACTCAGACCATAGCAAGCTATAACTTTATTAATTACCTCCTTCAAAGGCCCATTATCCATATGTGATCCCACTGGGGAGAATCAAGGCTTCAGCACATAAATTTGAGAATGGAAAGAAATGATGTGATTTGTAATATAAGTATGACAAAGAAAAAGGTATTTGGTGTTTTTTTAAAAACCTGCAAAACTAAGAATATGGAAAGGGAAGAAGCATGTTCTTGAGGTTCTGTAACCACGGATGGCTAGCCCAAGCACTGTATGGCATAGATTCACTTCTATGAAGTGATCATGTACATTACACCCAACAACTCCTAAAAGATGAACATAAATGTTACCTATAGCCACTGAACCATACTTTTAGAATGTCAAAGATATCAATATTTTTGGTCCTATGGCCAGAAATTGGCTTACTGAGCAGGTATCTTTAATGTGCTATGATATAAACAAGAATCAAATCTCCAACCATGAGTCATGCCTGGAATTGCTCTGACCCACTATCCCCACTATCTCCAACTGCAGAGTGCTGGGCATTGCATTACCCAGACGAAATTTCCAGAAAGAGAATCACCAACAAAAGAAAGTGAAATAAGATATCGGGCTTCTGGAATGGATGATAGATCTTGTCTTTGGGTTTGCAGTTCACAAATTCGGCCAACTCATTCACACATCAAAAAAATAAATAAATAATAAAACTGGTGTTTGTCAATCTTGCTTTTTTTTTTTTTTTAAGAACTAACTCATACTTTTTTTTTAAGAACTAACTCATACTTTTTTTTTAATCTTTGAAGTTTTCATTGTAGAGGTCCTTTACTTTTTTAATTAGGTTTATTCCCAGGTATTTCCTTTTCTTTTTTTTTTAATTAGATATTTTCTTCATTTACATTTCAAATGCTATCCCGAAAGTCCCCTATATCCTCCCCACTCCTGCTTCCTGGCCCTGGCATTCCCCTGTACTGGGCATGTGATCTTCACAAGGCCAAGGGCCTCTCCTCCCATTGATGGCCAACTAGGCCATCCTCTGCTACATATGCAACTAGAGACACAAGCTCTGGGGGGTACTGGTTAGTTCATATTGTTGTTCCTCCTCCTGACTCTTCTGACTTTTATATTTTCCATTGAAAAATCTGCTGTTATTCTGATAGTTTGATTTTTATATGTGCCTTATGCTTTTTCCTCTTACAGCATTCAATACATGCTCTTTGTTCTGTATTCTTAGGGTAATTGTGATATGCTGTAGAGAGATTTTTATTTTCTGGATTTGTCTTTTTGGTGTTCTGTGTGGTTCTTAGAAGAATCTGCGTAGTTTCTATCCTTAGACTAGGGAAATGGAAGATCTTGTTGACTCTCAGGTCCATGTCATTGACAGGATTATTTTCCCTCATCTATGTCTATAACTTGGAGGTTTGGCTTTTTCCATGATTGTCTTACACTTCCTGTATGTTCCTTTCCTGTGGGTTTTTTTTTTTTTTTTTTTTTTTTTTTTTTTTTTTTTTTTTTTTTTTTTTTTTTTTTTTTTTTTTTTTTTTTTTTTTTTTTTTTTTTTTTTTTTTTTTTTTTTTTTTTTTTTTTTTTTTTTTTTTTTTTTTTTTTTTTTTTTTTTTTTTTTTTTTTTTTTTTTTTTTTTGGTCTTGCTTTTTTGTCTAGATTCTCTACTTTGAGTCCTGATATTCTGTCTTCTATTTGATTGATCTATTTGTAAGGATTTCCTTTGGGTTTCTAGTAGAGTTATTGGATTTTTCAGTCCCATCTTTATTTCGGCAGGTGTCCTCTTCAATGTTTCAGTCTCTTTCTTGAGTTCCAGTCTCAAGTCCTGGATCGTCTCTGTCATTTCCTCCATCCTCGTCTTTGTGCTTCCTTGGGCAGTACTCAGGCATTTATTCTTAAGATTTTTCTCCTTAATTGTATTGAACTGTGTGTGTGTGTATGTGTGTGTGTGTGTGTGTGTGTGTGTGTGTGTGTGTGTGTTTTAAACTTCTTGACTTTTTTGATGAAATTTATGTTTGTTCTTTTAAATTCTGTGTCCAGGGGTTCAATTTTGGTAATTCTCATTGGCAAATTTCTCTATAGAACTGGTAGGTTTTAGAGAAAGTACTGCCCTGACCATTCATGTCACTGATGTTTTTGCAATGAGATCTGGGCATGTAGATTTTGTTGTTGTTAGACCTGTGTCTGATATGGACAAAGCAGATTGGAGCAGAAGAAAGGATGTATTGGGCCTAAAGGTTGAAATGGCTTCGGTGGAATGAAATCAAGTAGACAGAGAGGACTGAACTGGTGTGCAGAATGTATGTCCTGGTATAAGCCTGGAGTGGGGAGGGGGGAGCAAGATCTGGCTGGGTGTAAAAGTCAGATGTGTTGTGGGAGAGGTCTGTGGGTGCTGATTATCAAGTCTGAAGTAAAAGCAACAAGTATTCTTAATCACAGAGCCATCTACACCCAACCAGATCATATTTTGGTGGTGCTAAGTCTACTGCAGAATTGATGGAAACTTGAGTTTGGAACCCCACCTAGTGATCAAACAGCAGAAGTAAATCCAGACTCACATTCTGTGTAACTTACATGTTTATCTGTACTCTATGCTTGCCCTGATCAGGGATTCGAATGATTTGGGTGAGTGTTTGTTTTCTCGGTGTTTAATTTTTTTTTGTGCTCTCTCTGTACATATTCTAGACCATGGGTATAGGTCATATTCTAGACCCTCTGTCACATGTATAGCTAGCTGTTAAAGATTTTTTATCATTCTAAAAGCGGCTTCTTTGCTCATATACTGTATACATATTTTTTTTTTAGTTTAATTAGGTCCCATTTTTTAACTGTTGGTCATAATGCCTGTGCTTACTAGAATACTACTCAGAAATCCACTTCCTATCCCTTTAAATTGAACCATATTTTCTGCTTCCTCCAAGTTTTGTGCAGGGTGACAGTTTGCTTGTTTTTAATATCTAGTTCCATATTTCTCCATGTATCTATCTAATCCACCCAGAATCATTTGTTGAAGATTCTGTATTTTTTTCCAATGTACACTATTTATTTGTCAAATTTTATTAGTTGTGGGAGTGTGGAATTATACGTGGATCAGCTCTACGCCATCAGTTGAGTGTCTGTGCCTGTTCTTACGCCACTCTGTGCTGCTTTCTCGTCTATGGACCACAGTGCATCTCTCAATCAGCAGTAGCCATGCTTTCACGAGTATTTTTATTGTGGGAGGTTTGTTTGTTTGTTTGTTTGTTTTTTCCTTCCTACCCTGGCGCTGTTGTGTTTCTATATAAATTCTGAGCAATTTGTTTTTTAGTTTCAGTGAAGAATGTGCTAGAATTTGATGTGGATTGTGTTGAGTCTGTAGATGGCTTTTGATGATTTAGCCATTTTCAAAGCATTAATCCTACCGATCCATGAGCATGGGAGGTTTTCCATCTTCTGGGATAGTCTTTGAAACCTTAGATTAATTTGCTCCATGGGTTGTCTTGTTGTTCTTGTTTGTTTTTTGTTTTTGTCTTGTTTTTGCCATTTTGCTTTTGGGTTGCTTTGCTCCGTTCTGAGGCTGTTGTGATAGGAGTGTTTCTCTGATTCTTTTTCTTGGTATTTGTTATTAGTTTACAGGAAGGCTACTGTTCTAATGTACCTTGTTACTTTTTTTGGTAAGGTCTTTTATATGTAAAATTCTATCATCTAAAAAGATACTTTGACTTTTTCCTCTTCTGTTTGTCTTTACTGCGTCCTCTTCGTTTGTCTTATTTCTCAAGCTATGACCACAGGGACTGATTATACTGAACAGAGTGAAAAGACACACATGTCTAGTTCTTGATTTTCATGGGAATGCTTCACAGTTTTCCTATTTAGTATGTTACTCCGTGAGGTATTGTTGGTAAATGCCTTTATTGTGTTGAGAAGTGTCCCCCTATCCCTATTGTTACACAATGATGTTAGATTTTGTTTGATGTCTTTTCTATGCAATATACCATATAAGTAGACTCAGTAGCGATCACATGATCATCCAATTTGATGCAAAAAAATGAACTAAGAAAGAACAGAGACTGCAAATAAAATATCATCCAATCAAGAATTATTGGAAAGATAGAAATTGTCCAGTAAAACCTGAAACATGAATTTGTGTGTCTAAAGGCACAGAAGTAGAGAATATTAGAAAAAAAGAGACAATAAAGTCACACTGAAGTTATCCCATGATTAAAGGAGTTATTTTTTAAATTGAGTTTATTATAATGGGTTGGCCACAGCAAGAGAAGCAGAGGGACCCCAGACTTACTTCTTCCTCTTGTAGATCTTTAGGATCTTCCAGCCTTCAGGGGCTTCCTTCAGACCTGCTTTCAGCCAGGTGTACCTCAGATCTTTCTCAGACATGATCTGCTTTCTTTTCAGATAGCCTTCCCAGATTTTACACCATAGAAACCCACAGAATTGGGAGAGAGCCTCCTTAACAGCCAGTCTGTGTAATAGATATAAAGCAATCAGTCAACTCTCTAATGAACTGATGGCCATCTTCCTGGGTACTAGGAACTCCTGAAGCATTAACCAGGCCGCCTTAGGAAGTGAGGTGGGGAAGGCAGCCTGACTTGGGTTTTGAGGCTGCAAACTGTAAAGGGATCAAAAATCAAGGCTGCTGATTACCCTGAAGCCAGACTGGGAATGACGGAAACCTGCCCAGAGATCACCCCTGATCAGCTCTGAAGTCATGCTTGTCAGAAACAGTGAGTTGATGGCCTTGCCCTGTGTGCTCAGGAAACAGACATAGGCCAACAGCCCTCTGCACATTCTCATCTTCCAAGCTCCCTCCCCAACAGCCTCTCCTTTTAAGCTTCCTACTGTCGAACCCAACCACCACACCCACAAAGGAGTTACTTTTAAGAGTGTGGAAACGAAAACCAAGAAAAGTATCATAGGAATAAAGAATAATATTTTTCAAAAACAAATATCTAATATCTACATATAAAGAGACCATCAAATGCCCGGGAGGCCTTTGAAAGAAAAGGATTGGTTTTCTGCTGAGGTGCATGCATCAGTCTCTCCTTTAGGATTTGTTTCCAGAAAATCGTAGAAGATTGGCAGCCAGATCATGAGGTAAAATTCCATTCCATGTGGAAGCCATGGGAACCAATATGTCAGCCTCACGAGGGCAAATTAGAATAGTTTTCAACGCAGAAGGACGAGAATTGTTTACTCTTGGATATCAGTATGGAAGTGCAGCAGTGCTCCTCAAACTTCCTAGTGTTGTGACCCTTTAAAGTTCCTCATGTTGTGGGGGACTCAACCATAAAATTGCTTTTATTGCTGCTTCATAGCTATAACTTTGCTGCTGTTGTGACTAGTAACACAAATATTTGCATTTTCCAATGGTCATTGGCAACCCCCATGCATTCGATTTCCTGAGAAATCATGGTCCACAGGTTGAGAACTTGCTGATCTAGATTTTTTTGTTTTGTTTGTTTGTTTGTTTACCAAGTCTATATAAAGAGTTTAAAAATGGAAGATATATTGCATTAAAAGCCAGCTGAAAAACTTATAGAGGAGAAAGTGGGGAAAAGCCTTGAAGATATGGGCACAGGGGGAAAATTCCTGAACAGAACAGCAATGGCTTGTGCTGTAAGATCAAGAATCGACAAATGGGACCTCATAAAATTGCAAAGCTTCTGTAAGGCAAAAGACACCATCAATAAGACAAAAAGGCCACCAACAGATTGGGAAAGGACCTTTAACAATCCTAAATCCAATAGGGGACTAATATCCATATATACAAAGAACTCAAGAAGCTGGACTCCAGAAATTCAAATAACCCTATTAAAAAAATGGGGCACAAGCTAAACAAAGAATTCTCCACTGAGGAATACCGAGGCTGAGAAGCACCTGAAAAAAACGGTCAACATCCTTAATTATCAGGGAAATGCAAATCAAAACAACCCCGAGAGTCCACCTCACACCAGTCAGAATGGCTAAGATCAAAAATTCAAGTGACAGCAGAAGCTGGTGAGGATGTGGAGAAAGAGGAACACTCCTCCATTGCTGGTGGGACTGTCACAGCCTCAGAAAAAATAACTAAGGCATTGGTCATCATATAAATGCAGATTAAATCTAAACAGTGACACGAAATATTATGATACACCCATATCACTTTTAGGAACGTGCCCAAGGAATCTAAGTCAATGTGCTACAGAATTATGTGTGCTTCAGTGTTTACTCTGGTGCTAATTCCAATAGGTAAGTCCTAGAATCAGCCAAGATATTTATCAATAGATAAATGGGTACAGACATGTTGCATGTTTACAATGGCATTTATTAAGCTATAAAGAAAATTACATGTAAGCCAGCTGTGGGTAATTATGTGGAACTGAATACTGTCACTTGTAACCTGATACAGAAAGATAAATGTCCCACATTTTCTTTCATTTGAAAACTGTTTTATATGTGACACGAGGGTAGAAGAGGGTTAGGGTTAGGGTTAGGGTTATATTTGATGGAAAGTAGAAACCTCTATTGAAGAACTGCCCCTATCAAATTGTTCTATGGACATGTCTGTGGGAGAATTTTCTTGATTGCTAGTTGATATAGGAGGGCTTGCCCACTACAGGTGGTATCATCTCTAGGCAGGTGAGAATGGACTATATACAAAATATAGCTAAATATAAACCTGGAACCAAATAATGCTCCTCCATGAATTTTGCTTCCAGATCCTCCTCTAGTTACTGCATTGCTTCACTGGAGGACAAAACAACCTTGGAGACAAAAATGACACCTTTCCTCTCCAAGTTGCTCTTGATCATAGTGTTTACTATGGCTCTAATTAGGAAAAGGAAGAGGGTGAGTGCAAGGAAGAGAGGAAGTGAAAGAGTTAAACAGGGAGCCATTACATCTCCTGCATGTGATACAATTAATTACATTAATTTAATTAATTACAATTAAATGCCAGTATGACACACATTCTTATGATTATATGCAAACAACATTTATAAAAGATCAAAATTAGCACCAAAAGTATTTTATATACACTGAATTAAGTGGTTATTTCAATGTGAAAAATCAGTCTACTTACTGAGACATCAGGAAAGCTGATCACAGAGTGGCACTAAAGGTCAATAAGTATTAGAATCAGTGTGTACATAATGGGTGCAAGGCACTAGAAAATTAAGATTGGACAGAATGACAAAAGCTTTTGAGACTCTATCCGATGGCCCCTATAGGAGCCCATGGGAGTGCACTTCTGAAGATACTCAAGAACCCATGTCCTGTAGGAGGAACAAACCCGAGATTCATGCTTCAAGGAGAAAGATGGAGTCAAGAAGAGAGACAAAGTACAGCATTGTCTAGTAGAGGAACAAATTCCATCCCTACATCCAGAACATATTTTATAAACACAAGAGGGCAAGGCTATCAGGCCTGAGAAGGGACACAGCTAGAGGAGAGGAACAAACACCTGTCTAGACCAGGCAGCTAACTGCTTAGAGTGTGATGCCACCCTCCATAGGCTTTCCGAGTCCTTATAGACAGAGATCCTAGCTGGAGCTCTTTCTAGGAAACCCTCAGAACTCCCTTCTCTAGAAAACACAACAGGAACCAAGATTTCAGGGTTTCCAGGAGCACAAACTCCAGCTGCAGACAAACAGACACGTGTCCAGAGTATTGGAGATCTCTCAAGACATATGGTCAGTGGACCAGCTGGACCATCAGTCTAGATTAGAGCTCCTCCCTTTGCCTCATTTATAAGCTTATGCAATGATATCTCTCTATAAATCTAGCTGCTCTCTGTCTTCGGGATTCTATTCCCTCCTTAGGTCTCCTAGGAGTTTCTCGTTCTCTCTGTTCCTTGTTCCCAGTTTACAACCACCATGAAGACTCTCTGCCTTCTGTTGCTGACATCTGGCCTCCTCTACCTGATGGTCAAAGGTAAACACCATCACCTGCTAAAGCAACTTCCCAGGGCAAGGAAAACACAGACTGAGGAGGGCTGAAGAATGCTGCTTTGTGGGCCCAGAGAGAGAATTTTAGGCGAGCTCCCCTGGATGTAATGGCTGCGTTGATGCCCTTAATGTCTATATACCATGGGCACCATAGGTCTGATCGTGGCACAGATGCAGGGTTCATCACTGGCAGCTCATCATTTGTCTGTGCCATGAGCATGCAGGAACTATCCTCTGGGGAGAGGTACCCACCATGTTTGCTCCATGTGAAATGCCACTGCTTGGCCCACACAGCTTGTCAGCCAGTCTTATGACTAACCAAATGATCTGGCAGTCAGGGAAGCCTTTATTATGGCAACCAAGCACATTTTTCAATGAGGAGATCTCCCCTTGTACAGGGAGCCTAGCTTCGTGTCACAACAGAGATGCCACTTCTATGAGCCAAAGTTGTCCCTGATAAGGGAGAAGCAGAAATCTTACTACAGGGATCAAGAAAGCATTTGACCCAGGCAGTTGTAGCCCACTAATCTAAGCATTTAGGCAGGGGCAAGGGCAGAGGCAGGGTGGGGGACAGGATGCTCTCTGAGTTCAAGACCAACTTGTTCTATATAGTGAGTTTCAGGACAGCCAGGGCTACACAGAAAAACCTTGTTTTAAAAGAACAAACAAACACAAACAGAACACATTTCAACTTCTGCATTGTCGCACACTGAATCTTGGATAAATCACGTTTCCTGCCTCTGTTACCTCATCCCTGGAACAGAGGTCCTCTAGGAGGAAGTAGGGCTGGCAAAATTTATGGAAAAACAAAAACCTTATTATTCTTGTCTGCAGGCTATCACTTTATGTTAGAGATTTGCCTTACATTTATCATTCCTTTCTGAAGCCCCTTGATCAAAGATCAAGGTTTTTCAGGGGTTTGATTATGGCTCATTGGAGAGGTAATCAGCTTACTGAATTGAAAATATCAGTGTGTGCTGAGCAGTAATGTGCATGCTGTTTAATTTATCTGGATTTGCAGTGTGTGTGTGTGTGTGTGTGTGTGTGTGTGCGTGTTACAAAGTCAAGATAGTTTTAAAGCTTTTTTTGGTATTGCAAACTTTATATGCCCCAATACAGGGGAACGCCAGGGCCAGAAAGTGGGAGTGGGTGGGTAGGGGAGCAGGGCGGGGGGGGGAGGGTATAGGGAACTTTTGGGATAGCATTTGAAATGTAAATTAAGAAAATATCTAATAAAAGAAGAGAAAAAAGAAAAAAAGAAAGTAGTTTCTTAGAGTAATGGAAAATATTTTTAAGTGAAATCACTAAAAATTTGTAGTATGCTCAAACGTAATTACACTGTATTCTAGTTTGCTTTGGCTGTCGTCTTAGTCAGTGTTTCTATTCCTGGACAAACATCATGACCAAAAAGCAAGTTGGGGAGGAAAGGGTTTATTCAGCTTACACTTCCATACAGCTGTTCATCACCAAAGGAAAGTCAGGACTGGAACTCAAGTAGGTCAGAAAGCAGGAGCTGATGCAGAAGCCATGGAGGGATGTTCTTTGCTGGCTTGCTTCCCCTGCCTTGCTCAGCCTGCTTATAGAACCAAAGACTACCAGCCCAGATATGGTTCCACCCACAAGGGGCCTTTCCCCCTTGATCACTAATTGAGAAAATGCCTTACAGTTGGATCTCATGGAGGCATTTCCTCAATTGAAGCTCCTTTCTCTGTGATAACTCCAGTTGTGTCAAGTTGACACAAAACTAGCCAGTACAGCTGTCAACTTGGCACAGCCTAAAGTTATCTGACAGAGGAAAAGCCTAGACAACATTGGTCCGTGTTCATGCCTGTCCATGTTCATGCCTGTGGCAACTGTCTTCACTGATAATTGACGGAGGAGGGACCCAGTCCACTGTGGGCAGAAACAAGCCAGTGGTTCTGTCTAAGACAGCTGGCTAAGCATAAGCCAGCCAGAGAGCTATCCTTCAGCACTCCTCCTTAGTTCCCATTTAAGTTCAAGTTTATCTTTCTGCCCTGATTTCCCTCAAAGGTGTGCTGTAACCTGTAAGCTGAAACAAACCCTTGACTAAGGTTTTGCCCTTTTTTTGTATTTTCATTCATCCATTTACTCATTCATTCACTTATTGAGACAGGGTCTCATTATGTAGCCCTGGGTGGTCAAGAATTCCCTATGTAGAACAAGTTGATCTTGAACTCACTGAGATCCATATTCCTCTGACACCCAAGGGCTGGGACTAAAGGTGTGCACCACAATGCCCATGCCCAAAGTTGATTTTCATCAGAGTAACTTACCACACTGGCATACTAAAAAAAAATCAGAGGAAGGACATTTGAATGGAAGTTCCTAACAACACAATTTTAGTTAGAGTTAAAATATTTTCCAAGCTTATCAGAGTGACACAGTGTACTTGACTTTAGGTTGAGCTGTCCCCTAAGACAGGGATGGATGGCCTTGTTTGTTGATCTCTTTGGGGTGGTACAGTAAATGTCACAGACTCCAAGCTCTGTGTAGTTGAAGCCAAAGTGACGGCAGCTTTATATGCTGCTGAGTATGTCTCGCTAACTTACACGTTGTGTCTTCTCTCTGCATTCCCAATCAGCTTATCCCTATGTGACTATACCTACATTTCTTTTCAAAAAGACACTAAAAACCCTTATAGCTTTCTCCCATCTCATTTAATATCATTCCTTCTAAAGTAATAGATAGGCCATCCCTGTCCTAGGGGACAACTCAACCTATAGTCTAGCTCCAAACAGCCAAATTCTTGGGAACGATGTTGCTGAGCTGGGAAAGACTAGTGTATTATTTACTTTCCTAATAATGACAAATGTAGAAGAAAGAGTTCATTTGTGCTTATGGTTATATAAGGACATAAGAGTCTGTCCTGGCCTGGAGACCTCACAGAAGGCAGCAGATATAGTGGCTACAGCAGTATCCTAAGAGGTTATATTGAATACTAGAAGCATGAAGAACTAAGAGTACGGTGAGACTTTAAAATGTCAATACTAGCCACCAGTGACATACTTCCTCCAGTGAGTAGGTATAAAACTCCTCAAAAAAAGCTATCATAGATACCAAGTTTTCAAATATAGGAGACTATGAGAGAACATCTCTCATTCAAATAACCATGAGTCATGAAGCAAGGTGGTAGCTCACTAAATACATAGAAAACTACTGGAGTACCTAACCATTGGGACTTCATGGCACTGAGTAGAAGTCATAATAGATTCTAACTGTAGAAAACTGATATCATCATAGAGTAAACATAATTTCCTCCTCATAAGAAAGGATGGCAAATTCCAGTAGAAATAGGGTGAGACGTGGAAGAGCTGATATTCAAGAGGTAAGGGTCAGTCTAACTAAAGACAGAACATGAGTAGATGCATCAAGTTCTCACAGCCACAGAATCTACTGAAGCATTTGCAAACTGAAAAAAACAATCACATTTGAATTGTGGTAGAGTGAGTTTTAAAATGATCAAGGTTCATCACTTGATCTCCCTGTACATCTCAAGGCCTCTCCTTAAAAGAAAACAATGTTCAGAGTTTTGCCGCTCTGCCTGACTAGTGAGCTGTTCACAGGTCTGCTTTTCTTAGTTGTCTTAGATTGATTATCTTGGAGGGGAAAATTCTCTTGTGAGCTTTGTAGAACCAAAACATACTAATATCTGTGTTCTCTCTTTTCAGGTGTTGGCAGTCACCCTGATACATTTCACATCAGGATCAAGTGTATGCCAAAAATGGCAGCTGTTTTCGGTGACAATTGCTCTTTCTATGGCAGCATGGGTGATCTCTGTAATAATAAGAAATCTGTATGCTGCATGGTACCTGTGAGAATGCACAATATATAGAGCACTGAAGCCATATAAAGAATATTTTACCATTGTTTCAATAAAGTGAAACATCCTCTGAAAAATGCTTTTGTCAGAACAAATTGAGTCCTGTGTCTCTTTTTGAAATAAGTTAATAAATGTAGGAGTAGAATATGAGTCTTGGAACCAAACAAGGGTCAGTAGACTCAATCTCATAACCAGAGGAAAGATGACCAGGCATTAAATAATGTCATTTCCAATTCAAGTTATCTCTAAACCAACATGGGGGCAATAATTGGGGTGGTGTTGACTCAAGAGAGACTCTAGGAGTCACCTAGGAGAAGCTAAAAACTAGCAGATAATCTTCCTGAGATGGTTCCATCATGGACTGTAACACTATGATGGATTTACTCCATAAAGCAAGGCCTGGGAGATTACATTTTAAGAAAGATTACAGCTATTAATATGCTTTTCCTGTAATTATTAAATATATATATTTAACATATATAATATATATTTAAAATTGTGAGATATATATATATATAATCACTAGGTATTAGCCCACTCTTTTGAGCAGATTTCTGCAGAACAACAAAGATGTGCTATTTTCTATTGATGTTATATGTACACAAATAGATGATTTCTTAATTCTTTTTTTTTTTTTTTCGAGACAGGGTTTCTCTGTATAGCCCTGGATGTCTTGGAATTCACTTTGTAGACCAGGCTAGCCTCAAACTCAGAAATCCACCTGCCTCTGCCTCCCAAGTTCTGGGATTAAAGGCGTGTGCCACCACTGCCCAGCGATTTCTTAATTCTTAATGATGGTTCTATAAGAATTTCTAAAATTATGCTAGTAATTATTAAGACCTTTATAATAAGGACTGCTATTAAGTCCTTTCTGATGTCAAAACTGAAATGAGAACTCTGCCAGTTTTTAAGTGTCATGAGTTAATTACTTCTGAGATAGAAAGCAGGAAGTTACAACTTAGAGAACATTCTAAGAGGTTGTAAAACAATTAACCAAAGGATATAAAAAGAGAACTAATGATTATTGTAGGTGCAAGGACAAAAGATAAAATATTGACTGGGTTTATCTATACAAGAGCTAATGACAGATAAGAAATGTCTGGTCTTGATGGAATCATATGTAAATATTCTCTGTTGTAAACTTTTTATTCAATTTATGGTTTGAATTTACAAACTTCTAGTGAGCTTTTGTAAAAGAAAAAAAAAGATGCTTGAACAAACTATGTGATCCATGCCCTCTAGAAAAGGTACATGGCACATTGAGCAAGGAGATTATTACATCAGAGCACAAGGAAAGGGCAAGATAGGAAGGAGAAGGACAGTACCATAGGACACTTTAGAAATTAAAAGGAAACTTAGAAATTAGGAGAGCAATATAAAGAATGCAGAGTTAAAGAGATTAAAAGAAGAAACTTCAGAAAGTGCAGAAGGAGCAGGAAGGCTTCTCCTTGCCTTGGTACAGAACAGGTATTTTTTTTAATAACAAGACAGGGTTTTCTCTTACAGACGTGGGTTCAATTCATTTAGCAATAAAACGTACAAGCTTTTTCTTTCTCTATGCAATAAAGATTGTAGCTCATTTTTCACCTAGAATGAGTGAGTTCTTTCTACACTGACACTTGATCCTTTGCTCCATGTGCATCTAAGTATGGATGTGTATGTGTAAGTACGTAATTATGAGATAAGTATGTAGCTGACCACAATTGTTTTTCATGGAGGTGTATGAGTATGTATGCATGTATTTGTATGTGAATTTGTGTGCACTTAGACTTATTTGCTTGTGTAAAACTTTTTCCTTCTGTCATAGTGACAATCTTCTCCTGGTTCAATACAAGTTTATTGCTCCAAACCTACCTCTGAGAGGCAAGGCTGCTGGGCAAGAGAGCAAAGCCATAGCAATTAACCCTTTGCTTAATTGCCCCCTCTGTTAGGCTACAGGTGTTAATTTCTGAAGTCTGAGGTTTTTAACCCTAAGAATGACCAAGAAAGGTTTTAGGTTATTTTAGAAGTTATCACCAAGCATTCAGTACAGTTAGATAGAAAGCCAGAGAGCATCTGTTTTTATAGCTACTCCTACGTCCAACTCTGGATCCCACTTAGACCCATTCCAGGCAAGGCACACCCCTGGCATGGGAGGGGGAGACAATACTTGATTGGATGGAGGGTCAGAACAAGTATACTTTGAGTTTAAAAAATAAACTATACCCCAAAATCTACTCTCTTCAAAGAAGTCAGGGTTTATTCTATCAACTGTCTGTTATTCACACATAATATAGAAAGCTGTCTGCTTTGTTCAGTGTCTACCAACATATGGATTATATTATATATACTTTACTTGGTGTATGTTAGGATGCTTGACTACTCTACAAAGTAAAACAGGAAACTATGTACACTGGGTAGAAAGTCCCACACGACATCCACAGTCGGTCTATAAAGACAGTACAGAGACCCCAGAAGGATGCCTGTGAGGTTTACACTCTGAAGCTCAAAGGTTCCTCCTCCCTCTAGCATGTACACTTCAGGAGACAATACTGTTCTTCCTTGGTCATCACACAGAGAGTTGTCAAGACACTAGGGGCTTACTAGATAGCAAAACAAAACAATACAAAACAAAACAAAACAAAATAACTAACTAACCCACCGAATTTATCCAGACAAACCTGTCTAAGCTAAAGACCATGCCACATCCCTCACTTTCCAAAGGAGCCTCAAAATAGCCCTGCTCCTTCCATTGCAACCTTGTTCCCTCAGTAGTACTGGTGTATGCCTGCAGTAGGCGCTGTCTTATTTATTTATTATTTTACATCCCAACCACAGTTTCCTTTCCTCCTTCTGTCCATATACCACTTCCCCTCTTCCCTGCCCCATGTCCTCCACCTTTTCTCCACAGAAAAAAATTAGGCCTCCCATGATATCAACTTAGCAATGACATAACAAGTTTAAAATGTAATTTATTAACACACAAACAATTAATCTTGCTTCATATACATCCTATGTGTTTCCCATTTCCACATCTGACCATACATTACACAAACAAACAAGAAGTTTTGTCTAAAACATCCCCTCTCAGAAACATCCAAAATCATGTTTGAAGACCTGACACCATCACTCATCCAAGTTAATAAATAATCTCAAATATCAACCCATCTTCAGTGTCACCTTAACAGTTACACATTCTCCTATGCATCCTGTACACCAGCACACTAAAAAGACAGTTTATTACCTATGAATGTCACATCTTAGGAATCCCAGTTGGCTTTGCCTATTAAAGAAAAGGTTATCCGGGAAACATCTTACAATGAAACGACTTGAAAGGACACTCTGCTCCCACCACTTCCAAGAAACAGAGCTTGTACCTTCATCATTGATCTTAAATGCACAAGCAAACAGTACAGCAAGTGTAGAGTAGTGTGAACCTGAAGAACAAAGCCATAGGTAGCTAGTACAAATTGCTAGAGAGAGATCACATTATAAGACAGTAACAACAAGCCAGGCAGTGGCACACACCTGTAATCCCAGCACTTGGGAGGCAGAGGCAAGTGGATTTTTGAGTTCGAGGCTAGCCTGGTCTATAAAGTGAATTCCAGGACAGCCAGGGCTATACAGAGAAACACTATCTCAGAAAAACCAAAACAAAAAACAAAAACAAACAAACAAACAAAAAAGACAGTAAAAACAACCAACAACAAAAAGACAATAACAAAATATGCTGAGTGAGGGTCATGGACTAGAAAACAGATTTCAGAATTATTGTCAAATGAGAAAAATTAAATAACCAGAAGAGAAATTTTTGAGTAAGTGGGTAAAGTCTAAAATGTAAGTGGTGAGGGTGGGAAAAAGATAAGATACATTCTATACACTCAAGATTCTCTAGAGAAACAAAGTGGGGAAAGGTAACGAGAAAAGTACTATAAAATCTAAAAATTCACATTGGAATTTACACACACAGGCACACATATATGTGTGTGTGTTTGTGTGTATGTGTGTGTGTGTGTGTGTGTGTGTGTGTGTGTGTGTGTGTATATATATATATATATCACGTACTGAAGAAAGGAAATACCATGAGGAAAGAGCAGCAGACTGCCACAGCTCAACAACACAACAAACAAGAGCTGCAGATGTTGCTCAGATGTCAGAGTGCTTCTCCAGCATCTGAGTCCTGGCTTTGATCCCCAGCTCCACAATGACACATCATGGTATATGCCATCAATAGTGGGTTGAAGCAGGAAGTTTGGGTCTTTCTGGATTACATAAACCATTGCCAGAAAAACACAGCAGCATAAACTAACAAACACAGGCTAAAAAAAAGGTCCTATACTTTCTGAGGAAATATTAAAAATGGAGTCTAATTGGATTTAAGGCTGCTCAACTGGAGGAAACAATGCCTGACTCTAGAGGCCTAGTCATCTACCCAGGACTGCAGAGACCATAGACTCTAGAGGAGGAGCTAGTGACACCACATCCTTAAACCAGTCTAATTTTCAGTTATGCATGCTATATCCTAACTGACTCCCTGTGTTGAAGAGAGACAGTGTACATGTCAGCTGATGCACGGCTGTTTCATGAGACCACGTGGACAAGGACAGCAGCAAGGCAGGCACCCAAAGGCTCATAGGGTTAGGGTTCCAGTTGATTAAGAAAGCTTAAGCTGGGCAGGACTGGGTATAAGATCTTCCCTGCAAGTGGAAGTCTATGGTGAATCTGGGACTCCTTTTATTCTGAGTTTGTGTAAAGTGTCCAAAGCATGAAAAATTATAGTAATATCTAATTCATAATAATGTGAAGGCTTGGGAAGGATAACTGACTTCCCCTGGGCTTGGTCCTCAGGTGAATAAAGGTGATATGATTAATGCGCAGAAATGCCTAAAGTGCCATGACTGGGTAAGAGTCCTGGAAAAGGTCAAAGACAGGGCATGCACACTGAGGGCACTTATAGTGTCCTATAAGAGGCAGACATCACAGGCAATTTTCAATTTTCTTTTCCAGTAATGTTTTGGCCAGGTACATTGCTCTAACAAAGACTGACAAATGACAAACACAAANGCAGGAGGGAGAGTTAATGAGCTTCACCCTGAGCTGCAGGCAACCCTCAGGATTCCTGAGACTTTCAGTCCTGCTGGAGTTACTGACCCTCTCTGGAGTCTGAGTGCTCCTTCTACCAGCCATGAGGACCCTCTGCTCTCTGCTGCTGATATGCTGCCTCCTTTTGGCATATACCACCCCAGGTAAGCCTGAGGACCTGCAGCACCCACTCAGGACTGGGGACATAGAGGCAGGAAACTGGATCAGGGAGAAGCCAGTGATTCTGCAGGGATTTGGACCTATTCAGGAGCAGACCAAGTCCTATGCCTGACATAGAGGAAAGTCTTTTAGGAAACAGATTCTTCTTCATCTTCAGTGAAGCTCCTCACACACACAGAGGCCAGCTTTTGATCCACAGACAGGTATTTCCACACTCACCCAAGTCACTGAGAGGTCTTGCCCAGTTGCCCTGACTCAGGACATGTGCCACCACTCCTCCAACATGGACTGGGACTTCCCCAGAACATGTTCAAGCAGTCAGGGTAGTAGTCTATTCCCTGAGGGAATGTCTCCATTGTTTAATGGGTACTTCTTGTCCAGCTGTAGAAGATCCCACATGCTCTGAGCCAACACAATCTATCTCTGACTCAGGACCAAGTAGGCTCCAGTAAAAAGAAATGAAAGATATATTTTCCCAATATGTCACTTCTTTTGATCCAGATCAAGTCACAAGTTTCTGATTCTTACTTCCTTCAGCTGAACAGTGAAGTTATTACAGAAATCAAAGCTGTAAAATTCTATGGATAACATTAGTATACTTTTCTCAAAGCACCCCCCCATGTGTGTGTGTGTGTGTGTGTGTGTGTGTGTGTGTGTGTGTGTGTGTATGTGTGTGTAAGAGAGAGAGCACCATAGATGCTTGCTCTAGGTGGGTCTGTGAGCACTGATCATGTTCTGTATATGTAAGGGTACACCAATGATACTCTCTGGGTATGTCTATGAGCACTGATGATGATGATGATGATGATGATGGTGGTGGTGGTGGTGGTGGTGGTGGTGGTGTGTGTGTGTGTGTGTGTGTACACCAATGATACTCTCACTGAGTTTGTCTGAGAAAACTGATGATGATCTGTGTGTGTGTGTTTGTGTGTCTGTGAGCACTGATCATGGTTTGTGTGTGTGTGTGTGTGTGTGTGTGTGTGTGTGTGTGTGTGTGTGTGTGTCTGTGGGCACTGATTGTAGGAGGGGGTGGATGGAGCTGGAGGGGAGTGAGTGGTGGAGAGGAACAACATGGAAGCCAGGATGTTGTTCAAAGCCCCAAGGTTTAATGCTTAGAGTCTTAGCTTAGAAGCAGGTTTTCCCATCCACCCTGCCATTCTGTTCATGGGTTCCTGGCGCCATCCTGAAGACCCAGTGCAGCAGATTGTCTGGGGAGGTCTGGGAAGACAGGCAGCTTCTTAGGGGAGGGCAGGAGTAGTTGCATAACAATAGAAGCTAACCTAGCAGGAGAGTTACTCCTAGGAGGTTACTAGGTCTGACCCAGCCTGCTTCAGGCTGGGGGGAGGGAAGAGTACAACTGATGAGGATCTGTGTATGTTTGTGTGTCTGTGGAAACTGATACACCCAGAGGAAGCTTCATTGGGGCACACAGACATACCCAGAGATAACACCATCAGGGCCTTTAGCAAAAGTCCACAGTGCAGAAAAGATGTCAATGCAAGTGATCTGTCTACTGCTCAGCAGGACTCTAAACAAACCCAATGTCTGATCTTATCAGATACACACAGCCATGGGATGCTGCAGTTGTGAGGACAAAGTCATTCAGCCTCACAGGTAGTCTCCTTGGATTGGGAAAATGACAAGCAGTAAGAGGATATTCTGAGACTCTTTCCATGGTGAACTGCAAACTGACTAGTCAACTTTGAGAACTAAGCCAATGATGACACAGACCACCATATCCCTTTACATTCCAGTGTGTCTGACTCTACGTGTGTGTGTGTGTGTGTGTGTGTGTGTGTGTGTGTGTGTGTGTGTATGTGTAGGAATGTACTATACTTCATATAATTGGTCTCTATGAAAAATCTGAAGGGCACTACATGCATACCCCATGTCTGCCCCATGCATGCTCCATGCACAGTCCATGCACTTCTAAAGAACACAATGCTGGGGGCATGTGGCATAGACATTCATTTACCTCATGGAAGGAAGGGGATAAGGCATAGAGAAGAGCATGCAAGGGCAAAGATTCCATCTGCCCCCTGTGACCTACTTCTCCTAAACTGCCTAGAAATTTTCATATTAGGGCCATGAACCAGAAACAAGATCTACAACATGTGAGCCATTTCATGTTCTTTGACATTTTATATCCAAACCATCATCATATCCTAATCAGACACCTTTCTATGTTTACATCTTGGTAGGAGTTCTTTATGTTTCTCTAACTTACTACCCTGCTAGCTGTTTCTCAATGTAACCAAATTAACAATAGAAATTAACCACAGCACTTTTAACAGAATCCATTGGTAGCTGTGTAGGCTTACTTCAAGGCCTTCCACTCTATGCTATTGATGTTTTTTGCTTCTGTGCTGATGCCATACTGTATCTGTATACTACACTACAGCTCTGAGGTATAAATGGAAGGGATATCATAGCCCCTCCAATATTGTTCTTTCTGCTCAGAAATGCTGTCACTCTTTTGGAGTCCTTTACATTGTCATATGAACTTAAGGATTGTATATTTTCACTGTTCCTGTGAGGAATGTCCTTGGGATTTTGGTGGGGATGCCTTGACTCTGTAGATCAATTTCAGTGTCATGGATTTATAACATTAGTAATGAGCTGACACACAAAAATGGGAGAACTTCCTATCTCCTAATGTCTTTTTCAGTTTCTTCCTTCAATGCTGCAGACCTCTCATTGTTATGGATTTTAACATCTTTGATTAAGTATTTTATGAGTCTATACATATTTTAGAGATTATTGCAAGGGAGGGAGGGTCAGCAAATTTCCAGAGAACAAACTTGAACACGCAAAGCCTCTTCTCTTGGCTGGTGATAAGTGCATAGAATGGTTTGTATGTATTTTCTGGTGATAAGTACATAAAATGCTTTGTATAGATTTTCTGCCAGCCAACCAGATTAGTGTCTAATATAAATACCTCATTTAATGTCAATTATCTGTAAATGCCTGTCTCCAAAAATGATCACATTCTAGGATACTAAAAAATTGGAACTTCTGAGCAGGAATTTTAAGAGCATTTGTGTCAGCCCATAAATTACCAGAGGATGTGTGTAAAATTACCACTTAATGGTTACCAGGTATATCACGGTGTAATTTTGTTCCATCCTAGATACAGTTGAAGACTAATCTAGGATCCATTCTATGTGTACTGTGATATCCCATAGAAGGCAGAATAAGTACCAATTTTTGAAAACTACAAAAATTTCTCAAGGCAACCACAGCAACAGTAGAGCACTAATAATTATGGATTTGGGTTGAAATTGTGGTGAGAAGTCTGGAAACTTGGACCGGAGTCAGAAGGACCAATCTGACTAGTAATGAGAAATAAAGCACTTCCGGATAAGTTCCTGGTACAGTAATGCCTATACCATTAAGAAATCATGTATATGGCATCTTAGACACAACTGTAAGATGGAATAATAAGTGTATTGGGGAAGAAGTGAGAGTCTAAATATCAAACATGAAAGCTACACTCATAATTCTGCTGCTCACCCTTGCCAAGTGTGTGATTTCATTACCTGTCTTCAAGGTTCAATGTCAAGACAATTGCTTGGAGAGGAAAATTCTCATGAACTTAGACATATTATCTATCTATCTTGTATCCCCAAAATGTTCTCAAATATTTGGCATTATAGCTATGACTCTAAAGGATATTTACTCTCTCCTTGCAGCTGTTGGAAATCTAAAAAATATTGAATTCGATAAAGGACTTGATCACTGCCACAACAATGGAGGGTACTGTGTCAAAGCCATTTGTCCTCCTTCTGCCAGGCGTCCGGGGAGCTGTTTCCCAGAAAAGGTCCCCTGTTGCAAGTACATGAAATGATTGGAATTAAGCACATGGAAGTCAAGTGACAGATGTGAACTGATGTTTCAATAAAGGAAACATTTTTTTTAAGCTTATCAACTTCACATCCTATTGAAACCTGTGTTTGGGCTTAGAAGGGATTAAGAATATGCAAGGCTAATGTCCAGGTTTAAGACAGGAGAGGAGACATTCCAGAAATCCTGCCTAGTCCTGAGTAATGATTTGAGCAATGTCACTCTTATGTGAATTTATTGTCAAACCACATGTGAGCAGTGCAGAAAAACCCCACAAGACTTGACAGTGAACACAGCTCTCAGGCCTTATGAGACCTAACAGAGTGTAACTCTTTCCTGGTCTCAAATTTATGTAAGGCTCCATTTACATATCTAGGACTTACAGGGCTTAGGGCAGTGGATGTCGGTTGTATTAGAACCTCATTTATAGCAGTAAGTTATCCCAGCAAAGCTTTTTCCCAAGGGATAATGTCTCAGTTTTGAGGTAAGCATTTTTTTAGTCAATAAACACACACACACACACACACACACACATACAAAATTATTTTTTGCTGTTTGGTTCTTCATACAATATATTTTGACTATATACTTTCCTTTCCCCCTACTCCAAATAGATACCCTCCCCACACAATCCACTTAATTCTCTCTTAAATAAAAAAAAGAAAGAAATTATGCACAAACATACATTCACACCTGAGAGAGAGCCAGAGAGAGACAGACAAAGACTGACAGAGAGACAGAGAGACAAAGGCAGAAACAAAGAGACAGAGAGACAGAAAAAGAGAATATGGAGTTTATTTTGTGTCAGGAAACTATTACTGAGCATGATTGATATTGGCCCTTATGGGGTTGATAATTCCCCTGTTGCTCCAGTTGCCACAGAATGAAGGCATCACAGTATTACACTATTGAACATAGAGAAATTGAGTTGGTGATCAACTAGAATACACTACTGTCTGGTGCTCATAGTACAGAAGGCCCCATGTCTGCTAGCAGACAAGAAAATAATCATCAGTCTCACCCAGCTATAAACACGCTGCAAGCTACAGCAGGGATCTGCCTGCACAGTACACTTACTGGTGCAATAGTATCGCAAATGTTATGGGTGTATCCAACCACTTCTTTATTGATTCAAAACCTCCTTCATGATACGGTAGTCATGCCTGATATGTGGCCAAGAACATGAAATGACACGGATCATAGGGTAAAACCTACTGTAGTTACTCTATTATATTAACATGCTAATAAAATGACACTTATGGACATATTGCTATATCTGTAGATCAATACATTACCCATCCTGCCTCAGAGATACTTCTTAGACTAGATAGAAATTAACACAGAGAATTCAAAAAGATTCTAGCTCCCCTTGTTCTGGCTTGTTTCACTGGCCTTCTGTCCTCCTGGTCCACTCCAAGGTGTTGCTAATTATTGTGCCTTGCCTTCTGTCTCTGGGATCAGGGAGGATGAAACCTTGATTGCCACCCTCTAAATGTCCCAAACCTGATTGATCAAGATGTAAATGAAGAGAAAAGAAGCACGAATATCATCCAAAACTTATTTTCCCATGCATTCAGAGTTGGTACAGAACATTTTCCAACTGAACACCATAGAACGACACCCTCCTCTAGACTACAGCTTTGGTTTAATTTTTCCTAAAATATATAGATGTTAGCAGGTATGGAGTCATAGCTTGTGCTCCAGCAAGCTATATTAGTACACTTATCTTTCCAGGATAATTAAAATCATATAACTACTAATGAAAAGCAGGCAAAGGAGCCATATCTGACATGCATATTAGAAAAAAATATATATATATATCCATTAACTCCCACTACAATCCAGTGCATTTGAGATCCTGATCCTGAGGACAAGTTTTAGACAGAAGGTGGGAGACAGAAGATCAGGCCAACATGTGGTCTCAGCATCATGGTATCAGATCAAGATCATCTGGCAAGTTGTAAATCTTTCTCCAGGATTTAAGTTCCTTCTCTGAATTCTCTATGGGTTTCCTACTTTTCTTCTTCGAAAAGGTGATTTCTAGCAGGATTCTAATTTATTTGGGACCACTGTTTTAATAATCTGATATCTAAAGATTGGGGCACAAGATAATATTTTGGAAGATATTCACTCTTACCAGGCATGCTTAGTAGTACATAAGCATACAACCAAGAATAACATGATATTAAGGATCAAATGCATATGAGGAACAGAGTCACATAAATTAAATACAAATGAGCCATGGAATACATTATACACAGTATTATGTAGCTATTTTATACACAGTATAATAACATGCTCTGTAAGAAGATGGAAGACATCAATAGCATAAGTCATCACTGAAAAATGAATTTTGCTTCCTAACAGCCAAAAGCAGGACAAAATGGGAAAATATATAAAGGTAGGGTGATGATACACTCAACAAGTTATCCAGTCAAAAGAACTTCAGAGAGAGGCCAGTTTCATGGGGTCCCCTGACTTCTATTCTCTGACTCTGGCTTGCCCTTTGATCTGGAGGAAGCTTATGCAGTTACCTTCTTTCTGTCATCTGGACTGGATAATCTCAGTGGAGCTGATTTGGATGTAGTTTATGGATTCTTTCCCAGTGGCTCAAATCTATTGTTGAGCTCAATTTAGATTTTCCTTTTCAACACTAGAATTATTACTTTTTTGCATAGTGAAAATTTTTCCAGAGCCCAGAAAATTAACAAATTTGCTATTTCATAGAGGTAGGATCTCCTCTGGGGGGTAGTAATTTGAGAGCACCAAAATTTGACACAATATCTTTCCATGAATCAAGCCCTTCAAAGGATAATAACGGAAAAACACCAATACAAGGATGGAAACTACACCCTAGAAAAAGCAAAAAAGTAATCCTTCAACAAACCTAATAGAAGACAGCCACAAGAAGAGAATCCCAACACTAACAACAAAAATGACAAGGAAGCAACAATTACTTTTCCTTAATATCTCTTAATAACAATGGACTCAATTCCCCAATAAAAAGACATAGACTACCAGATGAGCTACACAAACAGGACCCAACACTTTGCTGCTTACAGGAAATAAAGGGAAAGACCCTACCTCAGAGTGAAAGGCTGGAAAACAATTTTCCAGGCAAACGATCTGAGGAACCAAGCTGGAGTGGCCATTCTAATATCGAAAAAAATTGACTTTCAACCCAAAATTATCAAAAAACACAAGGTGGGGCACTTCATACTCATCAAAGGTAAAATTTTCTAAGGGGAACGCTAAATTCTGAATGTCTATGCTCCGAATGCAAGGGCAGCCACATTCATTAAAGAAGCTTTGTAAAGCTCAAAGCACACATTGCACTTCACACAATAATATTGGGAGACTTCAACTCCCCACTCTTATTAATGGACAGATCCTGGAAACAGAAACTAAACAGAGACACAGTAAAACTAACAGAAGCTATGAAACAAATGGATTTAACAGATATCTACACAACATTTTATCCTAAAACAAAAGAATATACCTTCTTCTCAGCACCTCATGGAACCTACTCCAAAATTGACCATATAATTGGCCACAAAACAGGCCTCAACAGATAAAAAAATATTGAAATTGTCTCATGCATCCTATCAGATCACCATGGACTAAAGCTGATCTTCAATAACAACATAAATAACAGAACACAAACATTCACGTGGAAACTGAGCAACACTCTACAAATGATACCTTGGTCAAGGAAGAAATAAAGAAAGAAATTAAAGACTTTTTAAAGTTTAATGAAAATAAAGTGACAACATACCCAAAATTATGAAACACAATGAAAGCATTCCTAAGAGGAAAACTCATAGCTCTGAGTGTCTCCAAAAAGAAACTGGAGAGAGCATACACTAGCAGCTTGATAACACACCTAAAAGCTCTAGAAAAAAAGGAAGCAAATTCACCCAGGAGGAGTAGACAACAGGAAATAATCAAACTCAGGGGCGAAATAAACCAAGTGGAAACAAGAAGAACTATTCAAAGAATCAATCAAACCAGGAACTGGTTTTTTTAGAAAATTAACAAGATAGATAAACCCTTACCCAGACTCACTAGAGGGCACAGGGACAGCATCCTAATTAACAAAATCAGAAATGAAAAGGGAAACATAACAACAGATCCTGAGGAAATCCAAAACACCATCAGATCCTTCAAAACCTGGATAAAATGGACAAATTTCTAGACAGAACACAAGTATCAAAGTTAAATCAGGATCAGATTAATGACCTAAACACTCCTATATCCCCTAAAGAAGTAGAAGCAGTCATTAATAGTCTCCCAACCAAAAATAGCCCAGGACCAGACGAGTTTAGTGCAGAGTTCTATCAGACCTTCAAAAGAGGCCTAATTCCAGTTCTTCTCAAACTATTCAGCAAAATAGGAACTAAAGATACTCTACCCAATTCATTCTATGAACCTACAATTACTCTGATGCCTAAACCACATAAAGACACAACAAAAATAGAGAACTTCAGACCAATTTCCCTTATGAATATCGATGCAAAAAATAATAAAATTCTCGCTAACCGAATCCAAGACCACATCAAAATGATCATCCATCATAACCAAGTAGGCTTCATCCCAGGAATGCAGGGATGGTTTAATATACGGAAATCCATCAATGTAATCCAATATATAAATAAACTCAAAGACAAAAACCACATGATTATCTCTTTAGATGCTGAGAAAGCATTTGACAAAATCCAACACCCCTTCATGATAAAAGTCTTGGAAAGATCAGAAATTCAAGGCCCATATCTAAACATAATAAAAGCAATCTACAGCAAACCAGTAGCCAACATCAAAGTAAATGGAGAGAAGCTGGAAGCAATCCCACTAAAATCAGGGACTAGACAAGGCTGTCTACTTTCTCCCTACCTATTCAATATGGTACTTGATGTCCTGGCCAGAGCAATTAAACAACAAAAGGAGGGCAAGGGGATACAAATTGGAAAGGAAGAAGTCAAAATATCACTATTTGCAGATGACATGATACTATATATAAGTGAGCTAAAACTCTACCAGAGAACTCTTAAACCTGATAAACAGCTTCAGTGTAGCTGGATATAAAATTAACTCAAACAAATAAATGGCCTTTCTCTACACAAAGGATAAACGGGCTGAGAAAGAAATTAGGGAAAAAGCACCCTTCACAATAGACACAAATAATATAAAATATCTTAGTGTGACTCTACTAAGGAAGTGAAAGATCTGTATGATAAGAACTTCAAGTCTCTGAAGAAAGAAATCCAAGAAGATTTCAGAAGATGGAAAGATCTTCCATGCTCATGGATTGGCAGGATCAATATAGTAAAAATGGCTATCCTGCCTAAAGCAATCTACAGATTCAATGCAATCCCCATCAAAATTCCAACTCAATTCTTCACAGAGTTAGAAAAGGCAATTTGCAAATTCATCTGGAATAACAAAAAACCTAGGATATGAAAAACTATCCTCAACAATAATAAAAGAACTTCTGGTGCAATCACCATGCCTGACCTCAAGCTGTACTACAGAGCAATTGTGATAAAAACTGCATGGTACTGGTACAGCGACAGACAGGTAGATCAATGGAATATAATTGAAAACCCAGAAATGAACCCACACACCTATGGTCACCTCATCTTTGACAAAGGAGCTAAAACCATCCAGTGGAAAAAAGGAGAGCATTTTCAACAAATGGTGCTGGCACAACTGGCGGTTAGCATGTAGAAAAATGGGAATTGATTCATTCTTATATCCTTGTACTAAGGTCAAGTCTAAGTGGTTCAAGGAACTCCACATAAAACCAGAGACACTGAAACTTATAGAGGAGAAAGTGGGGGAAATCCTCGAAGATATGGGCACTGGGGAAAAATTCCTGAAAAGAACAGCAATGGCTTGTGCTGTAAGATCAAGAATTGACAAATGGGATCTCATAAAGTTGTAAAGATTCTGTAAGGCAAAAGATACTGTCACTAAGACAAAGAGGCCACCAACAGATTGGGAAAGGATCTCTACCAATCCTAAATCAGATAGGGGACTAATATCCAACATGTATAAAGAACTCAAGAAGGTGGACTCCAGAAAATCAAATAACCCCATTAAAAAATGTGGCACAGAGCTAAACAAAGAATTCTCAACTGAGGAATACCAAATGGCTGAGAAGCACCTGAAAAAATGTTCAACATACTTAATCATCAGGGAAATACAAATCAAAACAACCCTGAGATTCCACCTCACACCAGTCAGAATGGCTAAGATCAAAAACTCAGGTGACAGCAGACACTGACTAGGATGTGGAGAAAGAGGAACACTCCTCCATTGTTGGTTGGATTGCAAGCTTGTACAGCCACTCTGAAAATCAATCTGGCGGTTCCTCAGAAAATGGGACATAGTACTACCAGAGGATCCTGCAATACCTCTCCTGAGCATATATCCAGAAGATGTTCCAACTGATAATAAGGACATATGCTCCACTATGTTCATAGCAGCCTTATTTATAATAGCCAGAAGCTGAAAAGAACACAGATGTCCCTCAACAGAGGAATGGATACAGAAAATGTGGTACATTTACACACTGGAGTACTACTCAGCTATTAAAAAACAGCGAATTTATGAAATTCCTAGGCAAATGAATGGATCTGGAGGGTATCATCCTGAGTGAGGTAACCCAATCACAAAAGAACTCACATAACATGTATTCACTGATAAGTGGATATTAGCCTAGAAACTTAGAATACTCGAGATACAATTTGCAAAACACATGAAACTCAAGAAGAATGAAGACCGAAGTGTGGACACTTCGCCTCTTCTTAGAATTAGGAACAAAACACATGGAAGGAGTTACAGAGATCATGTGTGGAGCTGAGACAAAAGGATAGACCAACCAGTGACTGCTGCAGCCAGGGATTTATCCCATAATCAGTCACCAAATGCAGACACTATTGCATACACCAGCAAGATTTTGCTGAATGGGCCCTGATATAGCTGTCTCGTGTGAGGCTATGCCAGTGTGTGAAAACACAAAAGCAGATGCTCACAGTCAGCTATTGGATGGAACACTGGGTTCCCAATGGAGGAGCTAAAGAAAGTTCCCAAGGAGCTGAAGGAGTCTCCAACCCTATAGGTTGAACAACAATATGAACTAACCAGTACCCCCAGAGCTCGTGTCTTTAGCTGCATATGTAGCAGAAGATGGCCTAGTTGGCCACCATTGGGAAGAGAGTATTGCAAACTTTATATGCCCCTGTACAGGGGAATGCCAGGGCCAAGAAGTGGGAGTGGGTGGGTAGGGGAGCAGGGCAGGGGATGGGGAAGGGTATAGGAGACTTTTGAAATATAAATGAAGAAAATATCTAATAAAAAATCGGGAAAAAAAGAAAGAAAAGCAGAATAGGGCTATTACGGTATATAGAAGACTTGAAGTAGGCGACCCACAAAACACTCTTTGACTGAAACTGCAACAATATAATCTAATGCATATGATGATTTTTCAAAAATTAAAATTACCTTTTTAAAAAACTGAAAGTATAGGTTTGAAAATAATTAAATATCAAGGAAGAAGAAGACCAAAGGTAGTTTGGGAGGAGGATCAAGAAGAGGAAATTCAATTGGTACAAAAGCACAGTTATTCAGGACTCAAGTCTACACTGAGGGATGTGAGGATTCAAGAGAGAACTATTATATTATATGCCCAATGTTTGCTAACTTGGAAGAGCCCAGACATTCTTACATTTGCAAAAGTCAACTATATAATATAGAATACTAGTCTGCTCCAAAATTTTGTCTCTGCAACTCCTTCCATGGATATTTTATTCCCTATTCTAGGGAGGAATGACGTATCCACGTGTTTGGTCTTTCTTGATTTTCTTGTGTTTTGGAAATTGTATCTTGGGTATTCTAGGTTTCTGGGCTAATATCCACTTATCAGTGAGTGCATATCAAGTGACTTCTTTTGTGATTGGGTTACCTCACTCAGGATGATATCCTCCAGATACATCCATTTGCTCAAGAATTTCATAAATTCATTGTTCTTAATAGCAGAGTGGTACTCCATTGTGTAAATGTACCACATTTTCTGTATCCATTTCTCTGTTGAGGGACATCTGGGTTCTTTCCAGCTTCTGGCTATTATAAATAAGGCTGCTATGAACATAGTGGAGCATGTGTCCTTGTTACCAGTTGGAACATCTTCTGGGTATATGCCCAGGAGAGGTATTGCTGGATCAATTGGTAGTACTGAGTTGCAGAGACAAAGTTTGGAGCTAAGATAAAAGGATGGACCATCCAGAGACTGCCCCACCCGGGTGGCCCATCACATAATCAGCCACCAAATGCAGACAATACTGCATATGCCAGCAGGATATTGCTGAAAGGACCCTGATATAGCTGTCTCCTGTGAGGCTTTGACAGTCGCTGACAAATACAGAAGTGGACGCTCAGTCATCTATAGAGCAGAACACAGGGTCCTCAATGTAGGAGCTAGAGAGAGTACCCAAGAGTTGTAGGGGTCTGCAACCCTATGGATGGAACAACAATATGAACTAATCAGAACCCCCAGAGCTCATGTCTCTATCTGCATATGTATTAGAAGATGGCCTAGTTGGCCATTATTGGGAAGAAAGGCCCCTTGGTCTAGCAATCTTTATATGCACCAGTACAGGGGAATGCCAGGGCCAAGAAGTCAGAGTGGGTGGGCAGGGGAGCAGGGTGGGGGGAGGGTATATGGGACTTATAGGATAGTACTTGAAATATAAATGAAGAAAATATCTAATTAAAAAAAAGAAAAGAAAAAAAATACTAGTCTGCTTGACTTATAGACATTCACTAGGAATTTGCATACCGAAACACAAAATTAATACTCTTCAAATATGTACACTAAGAAAAAGAAAATAGCAGAGGAATGTATGTTATTAAAGAGGTCAGCTACTACTTTTTACTCAGAGTCAAATTTTAATGATCTTAGATGTTAGGAAGGATGTGGAGTGTTTTCTATGACAATACACTTTTGATGGGAGATTGAATAGAAAACATTGCTCTTAAAGGACATTTGGAACATAGTGTAACAATNATGTACACTAAGAAAAAGAAAATAGCAGAGGAATGTATGTTATTAAAGAGGTCAGCTACTACTTTTTACTCAGAGTCAAATTTTAATGATCTTAGATGTTAGGAAGGATGTGGAGTGTTTTCTATGACAATACACTTTTGATGGGAGATTGAATAGAAAACATTGCTCTTAAAGGACATTTGGAACATAGTGTAACAATAATTCATCTCCTTGATGTGAATGCCTTAGAGCTCAACATTTCCAGACAATCTCTGTGCCCACCCTTGTATTGTGTGGGCAGCTTTGGTTGACATATCTCACCTCTACCCTGTGGTCCCTCCTTCTCCATGGTTACCAGTCCCAAGAAATCCACTTCTTAACATCCCCTGACTGGTGGCTTCTGCTCGACGGTTTTCTCAACCTCAGTCATAATTGATTAGCTTCAACTTTAAGAGCAATCACCTCTTCCCTGGTCCATTTGCTTCTCGTCTCTACTACATTCTTAAGTCTGTTGTTAGAATGAGCACAGGCAGCCTGTTGGCATCATAGAGAATCTGATACAACTCCCTCTTGGTTAGCAGTCCATTTTGTGCTCTGTTGGAATGGAACTGTACCAGTTTCCACAGAGAGAACTCCTGCTCCTCTGAAGTGACCTCCCTTGATGCTGTACTTGAAACCTCTTCTAATGGGTTAATGATCATTCTCTTCTTGTTCACTAAAAATTTATTGCCAAACCTCCCTCCAAGAGGCAAAACTGCTGGGCAAGAGAAAAAAGCCCTAGCAATTAACCCTCTAATTAATCCCTTGCAGATAGGCTACAGGTTTTAGTTGCCAAAGCCAGAAGATATCTCACTCCATGCATTTACTTGCAAACTTCATTTTTCTTAACAACTGAAGAATATTCTTTTTTATTGGTTATCTTATTTATTTATATTTCCAATGTTATCCTCCTTCCAGGTTTCCCCTCTGCAAACCCCTTATCCTATGCCCTCTTCCTCCTGCTTCTATGAGGGAGCTCACCAACCCAAACACCCACTCCTGCCTCGCTGTCATATCATTCACCTACATTGGGATATTGTGTCTCCACAGCACAAAGGGCATCCCCTCCCAATGATGCCAAATAAGGCAATCCTTTGCTACATAAGCAGTTGGAACCATTGGTCCCTCCATGCATACTCTTTGGTTGGTGGTTTAACTCCTAAGAGCTCTAGGGGTTTGGTTGATTGATATTGTTGTTATTACTATGGGGTTGCTTACTCCAATGGTTGGCTTAAAGCATCTCCATCTGTATTGGTAAAAATGAGCAAGAAAGATTTGGGGTTGTTTTAAAATTTATCACAAAGCATTAAGTATAGTTAGAGATCTAGAGGGCCAGAGACCATCACTCTTAAAGCTACTTCTATGTCCAATTCCATATCCCGCTTCACCCATTCCAGGCTGAGCACACTTCTGGAATGGCACAGGGGGTGGTTCCCCATCTGAAGAAGACTCAGGAAAAGTATACTTTGAGTTTAAAGGATAAACTATATCCAAAATGTTTTCTCGTTAAAGAAATTGGATTTTCTTCTATCAACTGACTCTTAACAACATATTATATACAAAGCAGTCTGCTTTATTCAGTGTCTACCAACATATAGATTGTGTTATATATACTTTACTTGGTGAATATTAGGATTCTTGACTACTCTACAAAGTAAAACAGGAAACTATGTACATTGGAAAGAAAGTCCCACATCCCATCAACAGTCAATCCATAAAGACAGTACAGAGTCCCGCAGAAGGATGCCTGTGAGGTTCACACTCTGAAGCTCAAAGCTTCCTCCTCCCTCTAGCAAGTACAATTCAGGAGACAATACTCTTCTTCCTTGGTCATCACAAGGACAGCTGTCAAGAGACTAGGGGCTTACTAGATAGCAAAACAAAACAATACAAAACAAAACAAACTAACTCATCGAATTTATCCAAACTAACAAGTTAAACACTGTGCCACATCGTTGACTTTCCAAAGGAGCCTCAAAATAACCCTGCTCCTTCCATTACAACCTTATTCCCTCAGTAGTACTGGTGTATGCCTGCAGCAGGCTCTGCTTCCTGATCCAAGACCTTCTGGAACTGTGAGCAAGTGTGTATTCCCACTCTTAGAAGAGGAGCTACTGCCACTTGCTTTTTTCTGGGAAAGCATAATCAGTTTTCTGTAACAGTGTGACCAATAGCATATAGACCAGACTCCAGAGTAAGCCCTACGGGGAAGAAGAACAACAGTTAACAGTCATGAATTAGACTCAACTGGTTTAAGAAAGAGACAGGGCGTTGTGGGTCTCAAGGAGTTGGTGAAAGAGGAGAATGATAATGAAGCATTGTATGAAGTTCTCAGGAAAAGAATGATATTATTGAAAACCTTAAACCCATTTAAAACTTGTACCACATTTATTTATTACTTTACATCTATCTCAACCACAGATTCCCTACCTCCTTCTCTACCCAAACTACTTCCCCTCTCCCCACATCCTCCCCCTCCATGCCCCCTGCCGTGCCACCATCTCCTCTTCTGGTTTTATTGAGAATAAGAGAGGGCTGTCATGAATCTCAACTAGCCATGACATATCAAGTTTAAAATGCAATTTCTTAACACAGGAACAATTAACCTTGCTTTCAATATATCCTATGTGTTTCCCATTACAACATCTGACTGATCATTACACAAACAACAAGGAGTTGTTTAAAACCTCCTCTCTCAGAAACGTCCAAAACGATGCTTGATCAATGACCTGACACCATCACTCAGCCAAGTTAATAAATAATATTAAAAATCAACCCATCTTTAGTACTTCCTTTCCAGTTACACATTCTCCTGTGCATTCTGTACACCAGCACACTACAATTTATTATCTATGCATGTCAGTCACATCTTAGGAATCCAGGTTGGCTTTGCCTATTAAAGAAAAGGTTATCTGGGAAACATCTTGCAATGGAGCCACTTGAAAGGACACTCTGCTCCCATTGCTTCTATAAAAAAGAATTTGGAGCTTCATCTTTGATCTTAAATGCCCAAGCAAACACTACAGCAAGTGGAGGGTTGTGTGGACCTGAAGAGCAAAGCCACGGGAAGCTGGTACAAGCTACAATATCTGATTGTAAGAGAGTAACAAAATGTTCTGGGTGAGGTTCAGAGACTAGAAAGAATATAATTGGCATTCCAGAATTACTGTCAAATGAGAAAAATTAAATAGCCAGAAGAGAAAATTTTGAGTAATGGGTAAAATCAAATCTAAAATGTAAGAGATGAGGGGGAAGAAAAAGATGAGAATACATTCTGTACACTCAAGAAATTCTCTAGTGAGACAAAGCAGGGAAAGGTGGGGGAAGTAGTATAAAATCCAAGAGCTCTTGTTGAATATGTGTGTGTGTGTGTGTGTGTGTGTGTGTGTGTGTGTGTGTGTGTGTATAAAACTGAGAGAGAAAAGGAGATACCACGAGGAAAGAGCAGCAGACTGCCACAGCTCAACAACACAACAAACAAGAGCTGCAGATGTTGCTCAGATGTCAGAGTGCTTCTCCAGCATCTGAGTCCTGGCTTTGATCCCCAGCTCCACAATGACACAGCATCATGGTATATGCCATCAATAGTGGATTGAAGCAGGAGGATGACAAGTTGAAGGTCATCTTCAACTACTTAGGAAGTTTGGGTCTTCCTGGATTACATAAACCATTGCCAGAAAAACACAGCAGCATAAACTAACAAACACAGGCTAAAAGAAAAGGTCCTATACTTTCTGAGGAAATGTTAAAAATGGAGTCTAATTGGATTTAAGGCTGCTCAACTGGAGGAAACTATGCCTGGCTCTAGAGGCCTATTCATTTACCCAGGACTGCAGAGACCATAGACTCTAGAGGAAGAGCTAGTGACACCACGTCCTTAAACCAGTCTAATTTTCAGTTATGCATGCTATATCCTAACTGACTCCCTGTGTTGAACAGAGACAGTGTACATGTCAGCTGATGCACGGCTGACATGTTTCATGAGACCACATGGACAAGGACAGCAGCAAGGCAGGCACCCAAAGGCTCATAGGGTTAGGGTTCCAGTTGATTAAGAAAGCTTAAGCTGGGCAGGACTGGGTATAAGATCTTCCCTGCAAGTGGAAGTCTATGGTGAGTCTGGGACTCCTTTTATTCTAAGTTTGTGTAAAGTGTCCAAAGCATGAAAAATTATAGTAATATCTAATTCATAATAATGTGAAGGCTTGGGAAGGATAACTGACTTCCCCTGGGCTTGGTCCTCAGGTGAATAAAGGTGATGTGATTAATGCGCAGAAATGCCTAAAGTGCCATGACTGGGTAAGAGTCCTGGAAAAGGTCAAAGACAGGGCATGCACACTGAGGGCACTTATAGTGTCCTATAAGAGGCAGACATCACAGGCAATTTTCAATTTTCTTTTCCAGTAATGTTTTGGCCAGGTACATTGCTCTAACAAAGACTGACAAATGACAAACACAAA
>LR751881.1:0-10689 GCA_902729485.2 Mus minutoides
ATATATATATATATATATATATATATATATATATATATATATATATATATAGCCCCACAATAACCACAGACTAACAAAACTCCCAGTACTATAAACGAGAAATATCCATTCATATCATTGGTCAGTATAGACCATGTGACTCCCAAAATAATATAGGCTATTGCTGTCACCTGTGCCTCCCAGAGACTGAAGATAGATAACCTACTTTTAATGACACTGCACACTTAGGACACAGGTCTTAGATGACACAAGCTGAATCTAATCTAAAAGTCTCCTTCCTGATGACTAGCTTCCATAGTTCCAAAACTACCACTCATGCTGCCAAGTGAGGGAAGATCTTAAAAGTTTTTCTCAGCTGCAAAACTTATGAACCACAACAATGACTGGCATGGCCAGATATCTCTAAAAGTGCAATAAGTGGCATGCACGTGTTGGTGGTAACCAATGGCTGTCTAGTTGAACTTAAGGCTCACTCAACAAGATGGGAGTTATGCCTAGTTAACTGCCAGAACCAGTGAACTCAAGAATTATGCAAAACAAAACTACTACAACCACTTTGCTAGATCAGCATGATTCCTTAATACAATCTAAATCTTTTCCTTATACCCGCAGATAAATGTGGCTACCACCCCTCACTAAAGAAATTTTTATGGCAAATGTAGACAATCATACAAAACCACAACGGGCAAAAATGAAAAGATAACAGATCATGGGAATCCTAGTTTATCATATGACATCCATGGCCACATTCCCTGAGTTACAGGAGCAATAAGAGTGACAAAACACAGATAGGCTGTGAACTATCTGGGATTCTACAATAAGAAAAATGGATCGCGTCTGAAAAGTAATTAGGTACTGGTAAAAATTCTTTAACAAAAAAAATGTGATATTTTTTAGGTCTTTTAGTGAATATTTAATACGACAGTTTGTCTAGCATTTCTCACAGTGTTAGAAATAAAATATCAAAGGAATGCCTTCTTTCTAGCAAGTATTATCAATGAAGAGAAGGAAAGTGTGAAGGTGAAGAATGGGAAGTTACCAAATACATTTTGGTGATAAGTGATTAATAAATTGAACGGGGAAGAAAAAAAGCAGCAAACAGGAAAGATGTAACTATGATCAGAATAGACAGATTGTCAATAATTTACATAAAATGCATATGTAGGAATAGATACATGGCTCAATTGTTAAAAGCATGTATCACTCCTTCAGAGGACTTCAATCATGAATATCATGAAGAGGAGATATGTAAATGAACAGATCCAGGGATCGATTTTTACATTATACACATGTTTAGACATGAACAGTGGTGAAGAGGCATATAAGAAGTCTGACAAGCACAAGTGATGAAAATGATCTCTGAGCACACATTCTGATTGTTCACAGCTCATGATTTGACAGGCCATTGCCAGGCACACTTAAGGGGTTTATACAGCTTAGGGGTTAATATCTCAAGCACTCTAGTGTCAGTGCAGGGAAATTCCTTTGGGACTTGATGGAAACTTTTTAACTTTGTAGTGTAATGGGCATAATTACTAACATGGACTTGTAGATCACCCCTGGGTTTTAATGCTAATGCAAAAATGTTAGAGAATGATACACATATATTCATAAGTTCAGACACTTGTTCCATAAAGCAAAGAATATACTGAGAAAAATACTCTCAGTAAAATCGGGTAAGAGGTGTAAGCGGTTTTATCTTCCTTTTAGATTCTTCTTTATCAAATTAACTTCTATCTTTAAATTTTTTTCCCATACAATATATTTGGCAATATTTTCCCCTCCCTCAGGTCTTCCCCAGTTCCTTGACTGTGAGAAACAGATGTTGTAGACGACTGCAAGAAAACTGCATCATTAAGACTTTTCTTCAAGGTAATAATGCTATGAGCAAAGGAAAGCTGTCACTTGGATTCATTATTAGGATATAGAAAATATGACCACCTGGTCAAGGTCACTGACAGGAGCTGGAGTTGGGATAATTTCTTCTTTTAAATCATCACCTTCAGAATTCTGTAGCAATATGCCTCAAAATGCTTTAAGTATAGTTAAAACTATTGAGACTTATGAGAAAAATTAAAAAGGATAAGTTATGAAATTGTGCAGAAGAAATTGTGTATCTTGTTGCTTGATGATAATGTGCCCCATTATTAAAAATATGACACTGGTTCAGTCTAGGAAATTGAGTTAAAATTTCGTTAAACAGTTTCACATATAAAATGATCTCATAGTTTTTAAATATCTTTAATCTGGGAGTGATATGAAGATAATTTTGTCATATTTGCAAGACAACTGATTTTAAAATATTGGGAGGAAGTAAGAGTAATGGAGACAAAATAAAACACCAAACCAAATCTGAGTAACATAAAAATTTTTATGTCTATATATGTTTCCATAAAAGTATTGAGAAAAATACTCTCAGTAAAATCAAGTAAGAGGTATAAGGGGTATTCTATCTTATTTCTACTTTTAAAAATTGCTGCTAAATATATTACTTACCATTTCTATTCTTTCTACATTTCACTCCATTTTTGTTCTTCTGGATAAGGGAAAGGTGTATGAAAATAGAGGAAGGTATAACACAATAATCAATATGATTTTCTGAAAGGATGAGATTTTAGAATATATATAAGATCATAAAATACTTTTCTAAGTAAATCAAAAAATACATTAAAATTTCTTTCTATCTTACTTAATTTTATACATTGCACTTAGTGATTAGAATAAAGAAATTTCCACCATCTTCACTGGATGTTCTGATTATGGAAATGTACACACATTAAGACCATCAAATTAGCACAATTGGCCTTTTGTTTTTTTCTATTTACTTATCTATACCCTGGAAGTATCAAGTAGTCCAAAGAATTTTGACAGTCAAAGATGGTAATGCTTTAAGGAAAAAATAACTCTGCAAAATAAAAGAGATTCATTGCAAAGACAGTGGGGATGTTTGAAAAAGAAATTCTCTGTCTGCTATATAAAGCAAAGAGGGAAATATTCAGAGCACAGTTGCAATCTGACATCCTTATCCCTTGTCAACAGAGAAGGCAAAGATGACTGAGGACAACTACTCCTTGACAACAGAATTCATCCTCATAGGATTCTCAGATCACCCAGGCCTGAAGACACTTTTGTTCCTGGTGTTCTTTGCCATCTATCTGGTCACCATGGTGGGGAATCTTGGGCTGGTGACCTTGATCTACATAGAACCTCGTCTCCATACACCCATGTACATCTTTCTGGGCAACCTGGCTCTGATGGATTCCTGCTGCTCCTGTGCCATCACTCCCAAGATGCTAGAGAACTTCTTTTCTGTGGACAAAAGGATTTCTCTCTATGAATGTATGGCACAGTTCTATTTTCTCTGTCTTGCTGAAACTGCAGACTGCTTTCTTCTGGCAGCTATGGCCTATGACCGCTTTGTGGCCATATGCAACCCACTTCAGTACCACGCCATGATGTCCAAGAAGCTCTGCCTTCAAATGACCACAGGATCCTACATAGCAGGAAACCTACATTCCATCATTCACATAGGGTTCTTGTTCAGGTTAACTTTCTGCAGGTCTCATGTAATCAAGCACTTCTTTTGTGATGTCCTTCCACTATACAGACTCTCATGTGTTGACCCTTATATCAATGAACTGATGATACTCATCTTTTCTGGTTCACTTCAAACTTTTACCATTACTATAGTCCTCATTTCTTATGTCTGCATCCTTGTTACTATATTCACAATGAAGTCCAGAGAGGGAAGAAGCAAAGCCTTATCTACTTGTGCTTCCCACTTTCTGTCTGTGTCAATATTCTATGGGTCTCTCCTCTACATGTATATTCGACCGAGTTCACTTAATGAAGGGTATAAAGACATACCTGTTGCTATTTTTTATACTCTAGTAATTCCTTTATTAAACCCATTTATTTATAGTCTGAGAAATAAGGAAGTAATTAATGTGATGAAAAGAGCAATGAACATTTTGAGAACAGCTTTTTGAAAATGAACTTGAACTTCAAATAAATCTTTGGATACTTATAAAGGGGCAGAAAAGTACAACTTTGCAATGTTTAACATTAAATAATAGAAATACAATATAATTTTTTCAAATTTTGTCTAAAGAAATGAGATTAATAAATTTTACTTCAAAATCTTAAATGTTAGATGTACTAGAACTCAAATGAGTAATTAGTTCTTGATAATTCCTACAAATGCTAGAAATACATGTTTGCATGTATAAAGGTAGCTTTTTATTAATTATTGGTAAAACTTTTGATCCCAAATCATAAAATAAAATTTCAAAAACATTGTAACTTTTTTCTAAGTCTTTGCTTAAAATTTCCACTCCTTTGAAGCTAATGGTATGCTTTTGTACAGTTTTACCTTCACCTCATGTTTGCCTCTGTACTCATACTGATTACTTTTTACTCAACAAAATTTTAATACTTTGTTTTGGTCATTTGGTCATAAGCTATCTGAGTGAAAATAGCTTTAAAATGACTTACTCAGCAATTTGAATTGCTAGGAATACCCAAGATACAATTTGCAACACACATGAAACTCATGAAGATGGAAGACCAAAGTGTGGATACTTCGATCCTTCTTGGAAGGGAGAACTTACAAAGACAAAGTGTGGAGCAGAAACTGAAGAAATGACCATCCAGAGACTGCCCACCTGGGGATCCATCCCATAAACAACCACTAAAACCAGACATTATTGTAGATGCCAACAAGAGCTTGCTGACAGGAGCCTGATATAGCTGTCTCCTGAAAGGATCTGCCAGTGACTGACAAATACAGAAGTGGACGTTCACAGCCATCCATTGGACAAAGCACAGGGTCCCTAATGAAGGAGCGAGAAGTACATTTTAGCATATGTCCTTTATGCTAAAGGAGCTGAAGAGGTTTGCAGTCCCATAGGAGGAACAATATGAACTAAGCAGTATCTCTATAGCTCCCTGGGACTAAACCACCAACCAAAAAGAGCACATGGTGGGACTCATGACTTCAGCTGCATATGTAGCAGAGGATGGCTTAGTCAGTCATCAATGGGAGGATAGGCCCTTGGTCCTGTGAAGGTTATATGCCCCAGTATAGGGGACTGCCAGGGCCAGAAAGAGGGAATGGGTGGGTTGGTGAGCAGGAGAAAGGTGGAAAGGATAGGGGGTTTGGGGAGGGGAAAATAGGAAAGGGTATAACATTTGAAATGTAAAAATAAAAAGGAAAGAAAAGAAAATATCTAATAAAGTAAGATAAAAAAGTAAAATTAATAAAAAAGATTAAGACTTACTCAGCAACTTGAACTTGAAGTGATTCATTAAGTAGTTTCCAAGGGTTTTAACTTTTTTCTAGATCTTTTTAGTTTGTTCATTATATTTTACAGTTATTAAAATGCCTATCAGATTAATATTTACTCTGTAATATCATTTATTGTTTTGTTTGAGATTAGAAATATCAATACCTTCATAGTATTAATAAAAGATGGAGATGATAAATAAGGTCAATGTTGCTAAAATCTTAAATATCTATAAACAAAATATTTACTTAGACTTAAATTCTGTAATTTATTTAATTACTTCATTTGTCATTTTAGAATCAAATTCTCTTCACTAAAGAACCAGTATTTTGGTTTGACAATCTGTGGTTATAAATGATGTTTTCATGATGAAATCCCAATAAATTTTAATCCTTTCAATTGCTAATTCATTTGTAGTCTAAAAATAAGAAAGTAGTGAATTCCTGAATCAAAATAGTTCATAAAGGACATATGCTAAAAAGTACTTCTAGCAGCTAAGCAACTGAGATAAATTCTAATAAACTAGAGGAACACCCATGAATGTGACAATTAGACATAATTTTGGTTATATCCAATGAATTCAAAGAGTGAGAGCTCATATAAGATAACCTTCATTTACAATGTCAGATTTCTTGGTCCCATAGAAAAATCTTACTCTATCTTTTTTTTCCTACTTTTATTAGATATTTTCTTCATTTACATTTCAAGTGTTATCCAGAAAGTTGCCTATACCCTCCCCCCTCCCAGCCCTGCTCCCCTACCCACCCGCTCCCATATCTTGGCCCTGGTGTTCCCCTGTACTGGGGCATATAAAGTCTGCATGACCAAGGGGCCTCTCTTCCCAATGATGGCCAACTAGGCCATCTTCTTCCATATATGCAGCTAGAGACATGAGCACAGGGGGAACTAGTTAGTTCATGTTATTCTTCCACCTATAGGGTTGAAGACCCCTTCAGCTCCTTGGGTACTTTCTCTAGCNTTTTCCCCACTTTCTCCTCTATAAGTTTCAGTGTCTCTAGTCTTATGTGGAGGTCCTTCAACCACTTAGACTTGACCTTAGTACAAGGAGATAAGGATGGATCAATTCCCAGTCTTCTACATGATAGCTGCCAGTTGTGCCAGCACCATTTGTTGAAAAGGCTGTCTTTTAGTAGCACAATTGATGGGCAGTATATGTTTGTATATAACTTTATCTTGAAGTTAGCTCTTTCAAGATACTATTCTTGGATATTGTTCAAACATAAATTCTACTTTCTAATAAAGGATTTTTATTAGTGTTAGTCATCTTAGGATCAAATTCTCTTCACTAAATAATCTGTGTTTTGGTGGTCAATTTTTAATTACAAATGATTGTGTAAGATTAAATCCTAAGGGAATTTAACATTTCCATTTGCTAATTTGTCTAACACATATAACATTGTATTTATTAAAACTGTTCGTTTGTGAAGTAATTCTCCTGCTTAAAGGTCATTATGAATACTAAAACCTTCACTAACTACATTGGAAATTATTGATATGCCCAAAGAGTTAATAAAAATAGAAATTTCATTCAAGTAAAAGGCAGAAATTTTATAAAAATCCTAAATATCTAAACTCTGTTTTCATGAAATAATATTGCAAATATAAAATAAAAATATCTTCCTAGAAATACATGGTCTGCCAGGCTTAATGAGGGAAGCTTAAACTTGTTTTAAATTTATTTTAGTAATGTTTTATTTATCCTTTAAGAAAACCATATATTTTATCCATATTCATTTTGCTCTCCCTCCTACCTAATCTACCCATCGAATCTTATGTTCTTTCTCTCTAGAAGACAGAAAGGAGAGAGAGAGAGACAGAGAGAGACAGAGACAGAGAGACAGAGAGAAAGAAAGAAAGAAAGAAAGAAAGAAAGAAAGAAAGAAAGAAAGAAAGAGAGAGAGAGAGAGAGAGAGAGAGAGAGAGGGAGGGAGAATATGGAGTCCAGTTTGTTTTGGCTGTGAGGATGAGACCCTAGAATATTATTGATATACTCAAAATCATCCTGCTTAGAAAAAACGATTTTCCTTCTCCCAGAAGCTATTAATTAAAAATAGCTTCTCTTAAGACTCAGGGATCTATTTGAAAGAGACTTTTTATGTGTATGACATATCAGCTACCTAGGTATAGTCTACTATTTACTAGAACAAAAATCTCTATACTAAAATATTGAGCAATTTGCCAAAGCTCAGCCCAGAGAACCCAATACATACAGAGTTTGCATCAACATTACCTTTTTCCCCCACCTGCTTTTGTTTCTGAAAATAACATTTGTGCTGCTTACTAAACAATAACTTAAAGAGGTAAACCATGACATTGGCAACAAAACAGCAACAAAAACACAGGTACCTTTCTGAGTCAAGGCCAGCTTTGTCTCTAGTGTGAAAAGAAGAAAGAAAAATAAGAAAGAAAAAGAAAGAGAAGAAGGAAATAAACTAAATTAATTGCTTCATTTCTTAGCATGGTGGTGTATGCCTTTAATCACAGCACTCAGAAGACAGAGACAAGAAGATCAAGGCTATGAACAAGGGTATGAGTTCAAGGCTAGCCTGGTCTACAAAACAAACCCCAGGACATCCAGTGTTGTTACATACACAAACAAACAAACAAACAACAAAGTGAAGGGCTCTAATGGACCTGGTTATGGCAAACATGGCCCTGGTATGGCTTGCTTTCCCCTTTCACCTCCTGAGACTGACCACAAAGGCCCAGGTACCAAAGCACTGAAGTCCAGCATTCAAAAGTCCACTTTTGGCTACCCTAATTAACATGCCCAATCAAAGCCAATCAACTCATCCTAAAGTGGGCTTTCCCATTTTCCCTTTATAAACTGCCATTTGCCTGTGGGCCATATCTCATCCCCCCCTCTCCCCTGTTTCTTTTCCCTTCTCTCTTGTCCTTTGTCTCTTACTCCCTGCCCTTTGTCCTTCTGGGGTAAATAAATCTCCTTTGTGCTGAAAACTCGGTCTCGATGAGTCTTGTGCCAATGCCAGCCCTTTCAATGAGTATTACCATAGTCTATATTTATGTAAATGAGTGTGCCAAGGAGAGTGGGAAGTGTAGTGAACAGTGGGACTGAGCCAACAACATATGAAACTGTTGGAGAGAGGGAGTGTGGGATGCAGGATGGAAGTGAATCAAGGTAGTGAGATATGAATTTGTGTGGAAGCATCAGACATTGGAGTTTTTCCAGTGACCAGGTACTAAGATAGTTTTTCTTAGAAAAATGCTAAAACAATTGACTTGATTGGAAAGAAATTGGTGTGAGGATGCTAACAATCATCTATAGGGCAGAACACAGGGTCACCAATGTAGGAACTCGAGAGATCTGCAGGGGTCTGCAACCCTATAGATGGAACAACAATATGAACTAATCAGAACCCCCAGAGCTCATGTCTCTAGCTGCATATGTGTTAGAATATGGCCTAGTTGGCCATTATTGGGGAAGAAAAGCCCTAGGTCTAGCAATGTTTATATGCCCCAGTACAGGGGAATGCCAGGGCCAAGTAGTGGGAGTGGGTGGGTGGGGGAGCAGGGCGAGGGGGAGGGTATAGGGGACTTATGGGATAACACTTGAAATGTAAATGAAGAAATTATCTAATAAAAAAGAAAAAAAGAAAAGAAATTGGTGTGAGAAAAATTTCAGATGCAAAATGCATGTTTGAGCCGGTCTGTGAGGAAGTGAGTTCTACAGGGGCGCTGGGGCCTTTATTTGAAAAGTGGGATGGGACAGGTACAGTGGGACTCTACCTAGAAGACAACTTTCTTCTAAAGTTGCAAGCCATGTTTCCTGTTACCAATTGCTTTTTATGCTGGTTCTCATTTCACTGTCTCTGTTAAGACACTCAGCAATTTCCTTTATGCTGTGCTCTATTGAATCACAGACTAAATTCTTTTAATGCACTTTCAGCCATTTTTTTCTTTTCCTTTTTTTATTAGTTATTTTCCTTATCTACATTTCAAATGTTATCTCCTTTCCTGCTTTCCCCTCTGAAAACCTCCTATCCCACCCCCCTACCCCTGCTCACCAACTCAACCACTACTTCTCATCTGTCCTGGCATTTCCCCTATACTGGGGCATCGAGCCTTCTCAGGACCAAGAGCCTCTCCTCCTATTGATGTTCAACAAGACCATCTTCTGTTACATACACAGCTGGAGCCTTGAGTCCCTCCATGTGTACCCTTTGGTTAGTGGTTTAGTTCCTGGGAGCTCTGGGGGGTACTGGTTGGTTCATATTGTTGTTCCAATATGCAAGTTCCTTCAGTTCCTTTGGTCCTTTGTCTAGCTCTTCCACTGGGGACCTTGTGCTCAGTCCAATAGTTGGCTGCTAGCATCCACCTCTGTATTTGTAAGGCACTGGCTAAGCCTCTCAGAAATGGCTAACATCAAAGACTCAGGTAACAGCAGATGCTGGCAAAGTTGTGGAGAAACAGAAATCCTCCATTGCTGGTGGGATTGCTGGTACAACTCGTCTGAAAATCAGTTTGATGGTTTCTCAGAAAACTGGGCAAAGTACTAATGGAGGACCTAGGTATACCACTCCTGGGCATATACCCAGAAGATGCTCCAACATGTAATAAGAGCACATGCTCCACGATGTTCATAGCAGCCTTACTTATAATAGCCAGAAGCTGGAAATAACCCAGATGTCCCCCAACAGAGGAATGGATACACAAAATGTGGTACATTTTCACAATTGTGTACTACTCAGCTATTAACAACAATGAATTCATGAAATTCTTAGGCAAATGGATGGACCTAGAAAATATCTTCCTGAGTGATATTACCCAATCACAAAAGAACACACATGGTATACACTCAGTGATAAGTGGATATTAGCATAGAGGCTTACAGCACCCAAGATGCAATTCACAGACCAAATGAAGCTCAAAAAAGAAGGAAGACCAAAGTATGGATACTTCAATCCTTCTTTGAAGAGGGGAAAAAATACCTATGGGAAGAGATACAGAGACAAAGTGTGGGGCAGAGACTGAAGGAATGACCATCCAGAGACTGCCCTATCTGAGTATCCATCCCATATTCAGTCACCAAACCCAGACATCATTGTGGATGCCAACAAATGCTTGCTGACAGGAGCCTGCTATAGATATCTCCTGAGAGGCTCTGCCCATGCCTTTCACCCATTTTTGCTAGACTATGTGGATTTTTCCTTCTCTCTTCCCATTGGTACTCTCTATTTCTTTTTCTCTCTGCCCTCTCCTCACTCTCCTCTCCTTCAGTCTCTGCTCTGCCCTGTATTCCTTCCTTGTCCTTCTCCTCTTTCCCTTCCCTCCCTCTTCTTCCTTATTTTTCTTCCCTTATTCTTCTTTCCCTCTTTTCCCTCTTCTCTTCTCTTCTCTTCTCTTCTCTTCTCTTCTCTTCTCT
>LR751881.1:14511-126722 GCA_902729485.2 Mus minutoides
AGTTGGCCATCATTGGGAGGAGAGGCCCCTTGGTCATACAGACTCTATATGCCCCAAAACAGGGGAATGCCAGGGCCATTACGTGGGAGGGGGTGGGTAGGGGAGCAGGGCGGGGACGCGGGAGGGTAAGGGAAAATTTCTGGATAACATGTGAAATGTAAATGAAGAAAATATCTAATAAAGAGAGGAAAAAAAAAAGTTGTTTGATATAAAACAACAATCAATTGCACAGTTTTATGTTGATGTTTGTCTACAGGAATACTGAAAATGCATATTTTCTCAATATAAATTTTAAATAACTCCAAATATATTAACTGTATATTTTAAAATAATATATCACTATGACTCCTGATCTCTTTTCTAGGTTTTCTATCTACAGGGTTGTCTCCCTTTGTGATTTCTTTATTGTTTCTAGTCCATTTTTAGATCCTGGATGGTTTTGTTCCTTTCCTTCACCTGCTTGTGTTTTCCTGTAACTCTAAAAGGGATTTTTGTGTTTCCTCTTTAAGGGCTTCTAGCTGTTTACCTGTGTTCTCCTGTATTTATTTTAGGGAGTTATTTATGTTCTTCTTAATGTTCTCTATCATCATCATGAGAAGTGATTTTAGATCTGAATCTTGCTTTTCCGGTTGTTGGAGTATCCAGGACTTGCTAAGGGTGGGAGAATTTGTGTTCTAGTGATGCCAAGTAACCTTGGTTTCTGTTGCTTATGTTATCATGCTTGCCTCCTGCCATCTCATTATCTCTAGTGCTACCTGCCCTGGCTATGTCTGACTGGAGCTAGTCCTTCCTGTGATCCTGGTTGTGTCAGAATTCCTCCTAGTCAAGCTGTCTCTGTGATCCTGTGATTCTGGGATCTTGCTATCCTGAGATCCTGGGTGTGTCCGTGCTCCTGGGAGTCAAGCTGCCTTTGGGACCTTGAGATCCTCATGTGACCAAAGCTCCTGGGATCCTAGGATCCTCTGACCCTGGGCATGTTAGAGCGCCTGGGAGTGGAGCTGCCTCTGAGTGTTGTGGGCTGGCTGTGGAGTTTGTGCCCAAGGTCTGCCCAGGGTTCTGGCCCAGAGAGGTCTTACTTCCAGTGTTGGAGACAGATGTGTCCTCACCTCTGATCCTCTGATCCTGGGCGCAGTGAAGTGCAAATGGGACCATAACAGGTGTGGCAGGTGATATCACCTTAGGGGCCTGGACCATCTACTCCCAATCATTCTTGCATTCATCATGGACAAATACCATTCCATGGCTGGGAGAGAAAGCATTCTTCATATCTGATGTTAGTTGTTTTGTTTTTCTTTTTCTTGTCCCAGAGGAAAAGTGTTGATTTATATTCCTTCCACAGCTGTCACAATTTGTGATTTACTTGGTGTCTCCTGGCTGTCACCTCTTGGATGGCACATGTCGCTGGCACTTCTCTCCTGTCCAGGCTTAGCTTCAGACAGGTAGCTTTCAGACTTACTTTCTTCAAGAGGTATCATTGACTGACAAGTCACTTCTTTTCTCTACCATTCTTCCCCCTTACTAAACCATCTCTGAACCCACAGACCTGGCTCATACACAGAAAAATATCTTGGAATAAACCTATAGGATGAAGTTTAAAGGTGACAGTTTTTTTTTAACCAGCTAGCTCCCAAACAATTGACACAGAGTCCTATTAAGTTTACTCAACAAGCTTTAAGGACAATAACTGAATATCTTGATATTCCTAACCCTCTATGCTATCTAGCTACTTCCTCAACTATATAACCCAAGTTACTTGCAGTGTGAACTTTGCACTGACTTGCTAGGCTTCATGTATGTACTCCTGAATAAGTCCCTTGATGACTCCTCTTTATGCCCAGTTTCATTGTGACCTCATTGTTCTTTCCCCATCTCAGGGCCCTTCTTCTCCTGGACCCTCATCTACCTTTTGGAAAACTCCTCCTCCTGGCTCTTCATACTGAGATCTCTCCCTAGGATCAGAAATCCAGCCTTTCTATCACCTCTACTCAGTCATTGGCTGTTTTGCCTTTTATTAATTAAACAAAGGTAACTGGGGGGGTGGTATTCTTTAACCTACATTGATTAAGGAGACTCATGAAAATGCTCATGTCCACACTAATCAGTAAAATACATAGTGCTTGATTTGAAGTTCTGAATATGAATATATATTTTTTAAGTTAGCAAAACCAAATTCCAAAGTTTGTAGAAAAGTTAGGATCATGTTGTTTTCTGAGACTCCTTTTATTGATTGGCTAACTATGGGGTAAGAAATAACTGTCTGAGTCGGGAGTGGTGGCGCACCTCTTTAATCCCAGCACTTGGGAGGCAGAGGCAGGCGGATTTCTGAGTTCGAGGCCAGCCTGGTCTACAGAGTAAGTTCCAGGACAGCCAGGGCTATACAGAGAAACCCTGTCTCGAAAAACCAAAAAACCAAAAACAAAAAAAAAAAGAAAGAAAGAACTGTCTGATTCTGTGGTCCACTCCACAGAGGATGCTTCCCCTCAAAATTCTAACAAGCTTTCACTTAGAGTTAAGTGAAACCACGTATAACATCATTATAAATGGGAAATTTCAACACAATTCCATTATATCACAAGTGAGACAGGGCTGTCCATTATTCCCAATACTTTTCAATGTGGTGCTAGCACTAGCTACAGCAATAAGTCAAGATAGGGAAATAAAATAAGGTACACAAATAGAAGGAGAAGATGTCAAATAATCCCTATTTGTAGATAGTATTATATTATGTATCAAACACCCAAAAGTTCCACCAGAAAGCTTCAGAAGACATCAACATTTTAATCAAAGAGGAAGGATAAAAAAAATCAACTTACAGAAATCAGTAGACTTCCTATACCAATAATAAACGTAAATAATGAGACAATGGGAAACTCATTATCAATAGCCTCAAAAAAATTAAAATATCTAAGAATTAAACTGAACAAAGGAAGAGAAAGAATTCTACAATTAAGACCTTAGATATATGAAGTTTTCTGAAGAAGACACTAGAAGATGGAAAGACTCCCCCACACACACCATGTTTATGGATGAGTAGAACTAATATTGTGAAAAATGATCATTCTTCCAAAGGTAATTCACATCTTTATAATAACAATCAAAATTCACATGGCATTCTTTGTAGAAAAAACTTCTACACTTCATGTGAAAACGCAAAAGACCCCAGAATACCAAACAATCTAAACCAAGTGTAACAATTATGGAGGTATTACTGTACAAGGTTTCAAGTTGTATTATGAAGTGATAATAATTAAACCACATGCTAGTAGCACAAAAATTTCAGGCCTTCATTGCTCTTTTATACTGCGGTCAGAAGATGAGTAACTTGTTCAACCATAAACCACTACTGTGATGGGCGGCCTCACTACAGGCCTGAAACTTCCCAACTATGAGCCAAGATATATATACTTTTACACTTAAATGGGACTATTCAGAGAATTTCTAATAGTGGTTTTCAGCTCACCGCTATGGTAATTAACAACAACAATGAAAAGGTGAAAAATTGAGATTAAACATCACTAAGGAATCAACACTAAATGTTGGAGAGAAGAAGCCAAGTGTGAAGAAAAAAATGTTTTCAAGATGCTGCTTCTGATTTGCAATTATTCCAAATATTTGCAAAGTAGAGCACAAATTATTCCAAAATACTCTAAATTATTGCAAATGCAATTTGCAATGAGTTCCAAATTATTGATTATTTTAGGTAATAACTTAAAGTAATAAAGATATTGTAACTTCGGAGAACATTCTGAAATTGCATCTTGACATTTAAAAACCATAAAAAAAAAAAAAGGTCCAAACTCTGTTCACACCAGACTTTCTCCCCTCAGAAGTAACAATTCTAACTTAGATACAGCTTTCCCTGGGAAATTTTTGCTGATCAACTAGGAATTTTTCTTTCTCCCTTGCTATTTTTTAAATCAAAATGATAGGTAGCATAAGCTTATTTCCTTTCTGAGTCTTTTTAAATTGGCTTCAAAGTAGTGTGTGTCTTATCTGCTTTGTCTCAAAGGATATAAGTAATTACTCCAATTTAGTTTCCATACAAAGTTTAGTAGATTGGGTCTCTCAGGCTATGCTCTGATGTCAATGCCAAGTAAATCTCCTTAGAATTACTTTGAATATTTGAATAATTCTCTACCAATAACATGTACAATTAAATGGCCAAGTGAACAGAAATTTATTGCTGTACCCTCCTTAAGCCAAATCAGGCAAATAGTCAGCATCTATACGATTCTCATCAGAGAAAAACAGGTAAGAAAGAATTTTAAATGTACTTTTCCAGAAATATTGGATTCTTGAAACATTCTCTAAGTTAGAGTTGTCTCTTCTTGTGATTGGAACTGTTCAATTTTAAGTTATTAAAACTCCCTTTCCCATACATTTTTTTGTCTAAATACTAGGTATGTGATCACCATCCATTTGTGTCATTTCTGAATAAAAGATAAGTCCACACTTAAAATATAGGGGTATGTTATACTATAATGAGAGTAAATGTGTAATGTTTTGAGATTGTTTTAAAATAATGGTATCATGGTACTTCTGATATTCTGCATGGAATTCAGTTTTTCTGTTTGGGACAATCCCTGTGTGTATTAGGAAAGTTGCATGAAAAATCACTAATTTTATACCAGACTTTGCTTTAATTCTCAGTGAAACGAGAGAGCTTTCTAGCTCAATTCTTAGACAAGTCCCAATGTAAATTTTATTTGTATCATAAATAATGGTCAAAATGTATAAACATTTAAGCATTCCCACCTTCTACAATCCAGTAATTTTCCAGGGATTCCACCAATTTGCAAAAATGTGACTAATTTTCCATTTCATATTGTACAGTCCTCAAATATTATCATTTTTTCTTTTAAAAAAATCTTGCTGTTTCAATAGGCAAAATGATGAAACATATCACTGTTCCAATTGATGTGTTTCTAGTGAGGAGCTCAGTGGATGCTGATTTTATGAAAGCATTAGCGTTGATGCCATCCACTTATTTGTCAACCGTTCTGCTAATTTGTAAGCTTTCTATATATAAAAAAAGAACTATTGAAAAACATCCATTTATTTGGACATGTGATTTCATGAGTTTTTAAAGCATACATGGAACTTTATCAACTATAACCCTTAAGATTTATCAAATTTCTTCTCATCACGTTTAGACTTATTTATACACATAAAAGTTGAATTGTTTTACATTGCAATCATAAGTGGTATTACAAATAAGCTTGAAGTCCTAAAAAAGTACTTATTCTCCACTTCTCCCTTTCACCTCTCTCTCTGTGTGTCTCTTTCTGTGCTATCTTTCTCTTAGTATTCTTCAGGTCTCACTGTTCCCTGTCAGGATGTGTGTGTGTGTGTGTGTGTGTGTGTGTGTGTGTGTGTGTGTGTGTATGTGTGTGTGTGTGTGTGTGTGTCTGTTTGTCTGTCTGTCTGTCTATCTGTCTGTGTTGTCTTTCTGTCTCTTGCTACTATATGTCTCAATCTCTCTCTTATTTGTCTCACTGTGTCACCAGTATGACTGTGCATATCAATGCTCAGAAGAAAATACTTATCAGATATCTCGTTTCCTGAACAATTTCATTTTTGTATATAGCTAAATAACAGTATAAATAGAATAAGTTATGAAAGATATAAAATTCCTAAACACATATTACAATAGTTTGAAGTACATTACACATAACGTAATTTACCGTTGTAGCCTGTGTAACTGTGTAGTTCACAGTGTTAGGTGCACTTATTTTGTGCAGCTGTGACCACTACTCACCTGCAGAATTCCATCTTTCCAAACAGAAAATCAATGCTCATTAAACCAGATATCTCTATTCCCAATTTCCTCAAAAGTCATCACTATCTCTCTGAGTTTGTCTACTGTAGGAACCACACTTAAGTAAAATTATGGAATGTGTCTATTGTGCCTGCCTTCCTTCACTTAACAAATGCCACCTGTGTTGTAAGGTCGTTATTCCTATTCCTTTATAAGAATGATTAATATTCCATTTTATGTATACACATATTCTATCCATTCATCTGTCAGTGCACATCTGAACTCTTGCCACCTTTTGGATACTGTGCATAGTATTGATATCAATATTGTAACAATGATAGTCTTCTAAAGAGTATACATAGCTATTACAAATACATTGTTGAATTTGTTTGGAACAATAATATAAGTTATACTATAAAATTATAAAGTAATTTCCTGAGACATACCCTGCCCTATTTATAAGTAAATGAATACAATCTATATGAATAGAGTATGAAATTGTTCACGCACCTGTGATGGGACGGTGTTTAATATAGGAGTGAAAGGAATAACTTTGGCAAGGAATGTACTTTGGTGATGAACCCACTTGCCTAGCATATAAAACACAATGGATTCAATCTCTAGCCCTGCAAAGAAATAATGATTATGCTATGACATGGGCACCCAACACGAGTCAAGCTGAATTGTTATGGTGTTCCTCAAGATGCATCTCCTCCTTTGAACAAAAGAGGGCTTCAAAATGTTTGAGACACACAATAAATTCGTGCACTAAATCCCAACTTTTTTATTTTCAGAGATCAGGAATGCTTGAAGAAAACCACACCATGAAACGTGAGTTTGTCCTCACAGGATTTACAGACCATCCGGAAATGAAAGGCCTTCTGTTTGCAGTATTCTTTTTCATCTATCTGATTACCATGGTAGGGAATATAGGTCTGGTGATTCTGATTTCCAAAGAACGTTCTCTTCACACCCCAATGTACATCTTTCTGGGCAACCTGGCTTTTATAGATTCTTGTTGTGCCTGTGCTATTACCCCTAAAATGTTGGCGAACTTTTTCTCTGAGGACAGAATAATCTCTCTGTATGAATGCATGGCACAGTTTTATTTTCTGTGCACTGTTGAAACTGCAGACTGCTTTCTTCTATCAGCAATGGCCTATGACCGCTATGTGGCCATATGCAACCCACTACAGTACCACACCATGATGTCCAAGAAGCTCTGCCTTCAGATGACCACGGGAGCTTTCATAGCTGGAAACCTGCATTCTATGGTTCATGTGGGGCTATTACTTAGACTGGCATTCTGTGGGTCTAATCAAATCAACCACTTTTATTGTGATATTCTTCCTTTGTATAGACTCTCCTGTGTTGACCCCTATATCAATGAGCTTGTATTGTTTGTCTTTTCAGGCTCAATCCAAGTCTTCACGATAGGTTGTGTTCTCATATCTTACCTTTACATTGTTTTTACAATTTTCCAAATGAAATCCAAAGAGGGAAGGGTCAAAGCCTTCTCCACATGTGCATCCCACTTTCTGTCTGTTTCATTATTCTATGGATCTCTTTTCTTTATGTACATTAGACCAAATTTGCTAGAAGAAGGTGATAAGGATATACCAGCTGCTATTTTATTTACAATAGTGGTTCCCTTACTAAACCCATTTATTTATAGCTTGAGAAATAAAGAAGTAAAGAATGTCTTGCAGAAAATTCTGCAAAAAAAATTAATCTCAAAAAATTTTAAACAAGCATCTGTTGTTGTGTAAAAACTCAATTCAGCAGAAAAATCACATGAGATTACACAGTAAAAATGCTTGTAAACTGTGTGCAAAAATGTTAAAGCCCATAAGGCTTTCTTAAGTGGTGGGGTGCCAGGTGGAAATATAAGTAAAATAGTAAATTGGGATGGATATTAACAGAAAATAGAAAAAAAATGAAAAGTAAACTTTGAGATTCAAATATCCAGATAGTCTGCTGCTAGGTTCATGTCATTGACCCTTGTCAATGTTGGGGATAGCAAACATCCAAAAGACAACAAGAACACTTGCAGCTAAAATATACCTTTCCATCATATAAGCATTTATAGTCAACTCATTGCAATAGCTTAGAGCATGAACACTTGGGTAAGTTAAGGTGCATTAGAACCTGTGAAATGTCACCAGATTAAGGTACTTGAAAGCAAGAGCAACAGAACTGTGGCAGGTGAAGTTTAAGGACCTTTTTTTTTTACACTTCTTATTTTATTCCCACCACACCCACACCCACACCCACACCGTGTCCACCTTCCTACTGTTCCACATCCCATATCTCCTCTGCTCCCCCCTATTTCCAAGTGTATATCCCCACCACCCACCCCACCTGACCTCTAAACTCTCTGGGGCCTCTAGTCTCTTGAGGGTTAGGTGCATCATCTCTGAATGAACACAAGCCCAGCAGTTCTCTGCTGTATATGTGCTTTGGGCCTCATATCAGCTGGTATATGCTGCTTGTTTGGTAGTCCAGTGTTTGAGAGATCTCAGGGGTCCAGATTGAGACTGCTGGTCATCCTACTGGGTTGCCCTCAGCTTCTTTCAGCCTTTCCCTAATTCAACAACAGGGGTCAGCTGCTTCTATCCATTGGCTGGGTGCAAATATCTGCAACCGACTCTTTCAGCTGCCTGTTGGGTCTTCCACAGTGCAGACATGCTAAGTCCCTTTTCATGAGTGTTCCATAGCCTCAGTAATAGTGTCAGGCCTTGGCTTCCTCTTGAGCTGGATCCCACTTTGGGTCTGTCACTGTATTTTTTTTTCCTCAGGCTCCTCTCCATTTCCATCCCTGTAATTCTTTCAGACAGCAACAAGCAAGCATGGATCAGAATTTTGACTGTGGGTTGGCAACCCCCTCCCTCATTTGATGCCCTGTCTTCCTGCTGGAGATGGGTTCTATAAGTTCCCTCTACCTACTGTTGGGCATTTCATCTAAGGTCCCTCCCTCCCTTTGAGTTCTGAGAGTCTCTCACCTCCCAGGTCTCTGGTGCATTCTAGAGGGTCCTCCCAAGCTCCTACCTCCCAAGATTGCCTGTTTCCATTCTTTCTGCTGGCTCTCAGGGATTCAGGCCCTAAGAGCATTTGATGAGTACTATTCTGTTGAAAATGGACTAAGTATAGAAATGGATGCACTCCACAGAAGTGAATATTATATATGTATATCAAAGTTGTTTTCAGAATAAATGGCTAATTCAGAATGTTAATTTTAAGAGAGGACGGCCATAAAATGTTGTTTTATTCTCGTGTATATTTACATAGTTTCAATAAAACAAAATTCTAGACAATTAAACCTTATACAAAATTTGAGAAGCTTTGTTGTCAAGTAAATAAGCCAAAATTATCTGTACTTCTTCATGAGAGATGAGGAGGGGATCTAACAGTGGAAATAGTACTTTGTGCATATTATATGCACACACAAAGAAAGTATTGAGGTAATGATATGTGAATAGTGATTATCTTTTAAAAATTCATTTTGTTAAAAATAGAAAATTGTAGAGTAGAAGTAGAATCTAATGATTCTAATGTGTTATCGTAGAATAACCACTTTCGAATTATCACAACACACATTTGTTGAGATCCTGCCATGTGGAATGTGGAAGTGATTAAACACATCAGTCAATCTTGTTAACAGAACAACTGCCACTAATTTTGTTACTAACACTGCATCTTAGTTGACACATATGAGGTAACACAAAGTTCTTCCTTCAATGTGCTCTCTTGAGGCTCTGAGATCACAGTTAATTGCTCATAAACAGTTGTCATAGTATAAATGTCACTATGCCCAACCACCAGAGGCTGAGTTCACAGTTAAAAAAAAATTCAACATCTTGTGTCTGTTGAGAAAATATAGTGGGAAAACAAATAACATTTCTAATACCCTAAACTCATGAATGAAATAAAATCATCTTGTGTGTCTAAAGCTCTAGGAAATCTAATGTAGTATGTTACAATTATACTCATATGTTTCAGGATTTCCTTGGTCATTTGAAATTAAACACATCAAATTTAGGATTTGTCCCATGTCTATCTGAGCAACGCATGTCCTACTTATTTCCATAATCTATAACAAAGCTACAATGACCAAAGTAGAATATGCTGGCATAAAAATAGAAACAAAATATTGAAAGCATAGAACAGTATACATAAATAAACCCATACACTAATGAGCAATTTATTTTGGATAAAGGTGCCAAGAACATAAAATAAGTATACACTTGTCTTTCAGCAAATACTATAGGAACTGCTGAATACCCATATGAATTCAGTTTAAATTCCATCATCATTTTTTTTTACCATGTGTAAAGTACAAATACAAATGAGTTTCCTTGCTAGATGTAAGTCCTAAAACCTGGCAGAGAAAGAGAGAGAAGGCGCAAGGGCATCACTTCAGGCAATGACTTTCTTATGGTACCAAAAGCATAGATGATAAAGATTAGTAAAATCGCATAAAATTAAAAGGCTATGGAAAGAAAAATCTAGTTAAGAGTGAAGAGGAGCAGAAGCAACTCAATAGTGATAAAATGAATGCTTTGTGACACACCTGTCCGTGAGAAGGACGTGGGTGCCCAGTAAATGTATTTGAGACATCGACCAGGAAAGGGAAAGTAAGACAGAATGAACTTAAGGTTTAGCATTGGTAAGAAAAGCTATCATCCTGCTGCTGCCAGGGATCCATCCCACAGTCAGCCACCAAACATAGACACTATAGCATATGCCAGCAAGATAGTGCTGAAAGGGCCCGGATATAGCTGTCTCGTGGGAGACTATACCAATGCCTGGCAAACATGGAGGTGGAAGCTCACAGTCAGCTATTAGATGGAACACAGGGTTCCCAAGGAAGGAACTAGAGAAAGTACCCAAGGAGCTGAAGGGGTCTTCAACCCTATAGGNGGAAGAATAACATGAACTAACTAGTACCCCCTGAGCTCATGTCTCTAGCTGCATATATAGAAGAGGATGGCCTAGTTGACCATCATTGTGAAGAGAGGCCCCTTGGTCATGCAGACTTTATATGCCCCAGTACAGGGGAACGCCAGGGCCAAGATGTGGGAGCGGGTGGGTAGGGGAGCAGGGCCGGGAGCGGGGAGGGTATAGGGAACTTTCTGGATAACACTTGAAATGTAAATGAAGAAATTATCTAATAAAAGTTGGAAAAAAAAGAATGAGAAAATTAAAATCTGAATTTACAGCCCACCATATGAAAAAAAAGAAAGAAAGAAAAGCTATCATCAAAAGAAAAGAGAAAATAAACTGGAAAGAATGTAGGGAAAAGTGCATTTTATATTGACAAGAATGTAAATTAGTATACCCACTTAAGAAATTAGTGTGGAGGACACCAAAATTTGAAAAATAGAGGAATCCAGCCAGGGAAGCAAGTAGTCTAGTTGTAGATCTGTGCCTCTCCCTCAGCCCGTTCAGATCCAATCCCCTATCTCTGCATCGGACTGCCATCTCTGGTTGAAAGAGTAATATGCTGGAGACTGATTCTAATGCTTTGGTTCAATCAGGAATCTGCATGTCCAAATGTTAAAAGTCCTTGTCCCTAATTCTTATTTGATTAATCAATAAATACACCAACAGCCAATGGCTAGGCACAGGGCAGAACCCTTAGAATTATGCAGGCAAGGACACAAAGAGGAAAGGAGAATCACCATGACTCTGTGAAGAAGGATGGGATGGAGTAGAGGCAGGAGATAAAGCCAACAAGCCTTGTGAGATTTCAGCTAAATGGCCACTGGCCACTTCCCCAGTTGGGCCAAGGGTGGCAGGGAAAGTTTAGGAGTGTCCAGTCTTTGAGGTAGGCAAGACATTTTAAAAATAAGCTAATCTGTGTGTGTGTGTGTGTGTGTGTGTGTGTGTGTGTGTTTCATTTTGCAGATCCAACGATAGCTCCTGGGAAGGTGGTGTATGTGGTCTGCTGGGAGCAGTGTAGCAAAAAAACCCCTGCTACATTAATATAAACCCCATTTGTCTCCATTTTGAGGACCAGGCCTGATTTCAAAAAAAGCCCACAAGGTACCAGCTTCAGGAATAGACCGCAAGTCCCATAAACTAGGTCATAAGACACGAGCTCTAGGAACAGACCATAAAATCCAGAACAAGGTCATGAAACCCCCTCCCAAAGAACAGCCTGGGGATAACCACAAAAATGGGGAAGTATCTTATCGCAGAATGGGTCATCTGCGCTGGATAGCCCTATTTCATGAACGTTTGTGGCATAGGAATGCAGACCACTGACCACACATGGTTGAATATTCCTAACATAGGAATGCAGACTAATCAGTCACCTTTGATGTCCCTAGAGTTCCCCTGGCTCCCTAGAGGATGGCCTGTGTGCCTTTGTCTGGGGTCACCATTTCAAAGAATAGTTGATCCCCGCATGCTGGTTGTTTCTGAAAAAAAAAAAAATGTTCTTTGTGTTTGCATACTATCTAAATCTGGGGCCTTCCTTCAGGAATTTTTGGACCCTTACCTCCCCACTGTGCTCCCATCTCCAGTGAATTGCAAGATCTTCCCTTTCTATCTTCTCTCCTTTCACTCATTGATTTATCCCAGACTCCAAGTCCAAAAGACACTCACTCCCTAGGAATCCACAGGCCACTTGGACCAGGGAAGCAGGCAACCAAACTGTAGCTCTTCACCTCTCCTACTGTTCTTCCAAATTCAGTTCCTCAGTCTCACCCTCTTATCTATAGCAGACCACTCGCTGTGACACCCTTATTTTGTCCCCCATGTCCATGTCTTCTCCAACCTTTTTCCTACTCATCCTGCTATTTGAGGCCCCAACTCCAGGAGATCTTTCCTGGGATCCTGCCGTCCTGCCAGAGAAGCATGTAGGTCAGGGAAGCAAGGAAGCAAGCACCAGCTCTACACTCTCTCCTCTCCCTATATATAATCCCCCAGTCTCAACACCACACCGGCTCTGTAGTAGACGACCTGTTGAGTCTACTTACTCCCTGGCCCCATTCCCAGATGACTAAATAGATCTCTGTGGAAACATCCTGCTTTGTTCCCTCCTCCTGACTCTCTCAATCTTGCCCCCACCCCAACTGAACATATCTCAATTCCTAAGCCCCTGATATCTAGGAACACATTTTACCCTGAACCCTCAGTGGGCCACACCTAATAGGATGCCAGAGGAAAACACAATCTGAGGGAAATCTGCAAATGAAAGGTTTAGGAACTCAAAAAGAAACTCAGAAGCAAGCCTCACTAGTAAATACAAGAGACAGAGGAGAGTATAGGCTATAATTTAAGGATAAAGGCCTTATCTGTTCCAGTTCTAGCTCCCAAATAGTTGGCACAAAAATCTACTAAGTGTATAAGAAGCTTTAAGCACAATTCCTTTCTTCTAACCCTGTAAGTTATTAACTCCAGAGCCAGGCCCTGTGTTACCTGCACTTTAGATCTCACCCGGGCTTGCTTTGATCCATGTGTGTCCTCATAGCAAGATCTTGCGATTCACTGGAGATGGGAGCATCTCCTCCTACACAATCGGCCTCATGGCCACCTCTTCTCTTCCTTCCTCTCCCCATTTGGGACTCTCCCCTGGGTTTCTGGCATCAGAAGTTCGGCCTTCTCTGCCCAATCAAAGGTGGATGCACTCTTCATTAATCAATCAGAGATAAATGAAGAACATTCTTTATACAACATTGCTACAAGAGATGGTTCAATAATCGTGACAATGTTATGGTCCCAACGGTAATCAACATCTGAATACTCAGTGTCCAAAACTCAGCCCCTAACAAGCAAGAATCTCAAGCAATTGAAGAACCAATAAAAGAAAAGAAACTTAGTCAAAGAAAATATTAAATCTTAAAAAACGCTGACACAGAACATTGTGATAGCAACACATAGCCAGCACACTCTCCTAAGAATCATAGAGGGCAATAGAAATTATGGGGGGTGGAGGGGGTGGGGCCAGAAACACCTAGCAGTTTGGTTGTAGACTGGGGAACAAGGAACTGGGGTGAATATTTACATACCAAAGCAGATCTGTCCTCCAGGTTCTCAGTCCCTACCTGACATACCCTGTTCCCCAACCCTAAACTTTTCAGCCCAAGGGTTATGTTGCCCTTCCCCCAGAGGCTATTCCCTATATAATTCAGACATTTTGATCTCCCCATACCCCTCTCTTCTTCTTCTTCTTCTTCTTCCTCCTCCTCTTCTTCCTCCTCTTTTTCTTCTCCTCCTCTCACTTCTCCTCCTCCTCCTCCTCCTCCTCCTCCTCCTCCTCCTCCTCCTCCTCCTTCTCTCTGGGTGCTCTTCCTCTCTTTCTCTTCCTGCGCCCCTCTCTCTCCCTTCCCATTGCAACTCCCCTGGCCTCCTTCCCTTGAGCTAGTAAACTCACTAGAGATCAATTTTCCAATAAACCTTCAATGAATAGACTTTGGCTTGAATTGGCTCATTTCAGCAGCACAGGAATAATTTATTATCACCCATGAATACATGACTGGATATTGTAAAGGTCCAAGAATTGCTAAAGGAAGACCCCCAGACTCAGATAGTTTGCAAAGACTAAGAGCGTTTATTCTGCAGAAACAACTAGCATACAAGTTTTTGAAATGATGACCCCAGACGAATGCTTGCTTTTGTAATGAAACTGAGACGTGGTTTGTTTGTACTGATCTTGAGTTAAAATGACAGAAGTCCCCCTGGTTAGCTACTCAGATTTTTTTATTTTCCTTTAACCTCCTCTCACCCCTCTTCCTCTTCTTCTTCCTCCTCCTCTTCCTCCTCCTCTTCTTCCTCCTCTTCTTCTTCCTCCTCCTCTTCCTCCTCCTCCTCTTCCTCTTCCTCCTCCTCTTCTTCCTCCTCCTCTTCTTCCTCCTCCTTTTCCTCTTCCTCCTCCTCATCCTTCTTTCTGTGTGCTCTTTCTCTCTTCCCCTTCTCTGATCTTCCTGAGTAGGATAGTTGGACAATGACTCTTCACACACTGTCAATTATTGTGAAGAAAATCTTCTTGATCAATGCTGAGGACATAAACTAATGTGTATAAATTTAAATATTTAGGATGCAGTGTGAACACATAACCATTTAACAAAAGTAATGGGTTCACCCATATTATCTACAATCATCCATGGACCTTTGACTAGATCCACAATACTGAGAGTGAACTCACTTCAATAGGGTAAGCCTCAGACCCCCTCAGAAAGCAAATATCCATCCTAATAACAATTCTTCCACTGTCGCACCAGTAAACACACTTTGGTTGGCAAGTTGGTATTATACCATGTAAAATCCCAATCTCAGATAGCCTATTTTTGCAGCATTTTAGACACCAGCTACCTGTATAACAAGTCTGGCATTATGAAAGATTAGATACTGGGGAGAAAACTTCTAGCATGGTTGCCCTGTATTTGGCAACCAGATGTCTCTCCCTATGTGGTTCTCATCTTTGAAACCACTTGATACTAAGCCAGCACATCTTTTTGGCTCCTCTTAACAACAACAAGTTATCAGACATCCCTTATCAAGATAATCATGTTTGTATCACAAAGAAACTAAAGAGATTGCTCACTGGTTAAGAACACCTATAGCTCTTTCAGAGGGCCTAAGTTTCCAGCACCCATGTCAGAAGGCTGATAACCATCTACAAAGCTAGTTCCAGGGTTCCTCCAAGCTTCTGTTCTCCATAGGTGCCTGCACCCATGTGTACATATACACATATAGACACACAGATAAATGAAATTAAAAAACAAATCTTACAAATAAAAAACACATCAAAGAAAAGCAAAGTTATTTTGCTTCCCATTTAAACCAGTTTGCTGTAGTCTAACCATGATATAATATATCATGGATAAATTATATAATATAGAAAAGCTTCTTGTATGGTAGGCAAGTAACAGAAAAAGAGATGAGGTCAAAAGTCCCAGTATCCTTTTCAAGGCTATACTCGGTGACCTCAGTTCCTCTCATTCAGCCTCCCAAATGTTGAGCAATCTTCTCACATCACCAGCAATTAAAGACCAAGTCTACACAAGGGTCACCGAATCCACTAAGCAGGGTTCATAAAGGCTCACAAAGACTATATCAGTAATCATGGAACCTGCATATATGTTATAGTGGTGTATCTTGTCTGTGTCTCATGAGCACTTCCAAGTTTTTCAACTTGCCAAGCCATTTCGTTGGGATGTGTGTAACAGAGGACTAGATAGATCTTTGTGGAACACCCTGCTTTCCTCTCTCCTGGTGGTGCTCTCAATCTTGTGCCCTACCCTACAAGCCCCAATCTAACACATTTCCATTCCTAAGCTGTTAATACCTAGAAACACATTTTATCCAGCACCCCCAGTGACCACACCTATGGGTATCCCAGAAAAACAAACAAACAAATGAAACAACAACAACCTAAGGGAAATCTGCAAATTAAAAGTTTAGGAACTCAAAGAAGCCATATCTCTAGGTACAAAAATCATCTGAATACACAGTGCCCCAAACCAGCCCCTAACAAGAAAGAATCTCAGGCATTGAGGAACAATAGAAAGAAGGACACCCCAGTCAAAGAAAATGCTAAATCTTAAAAAACACTGACACAAAACATTGAGGTGCAACACACAGTCACCACACTCTCCTAAGAACCAGAGAGGGCAACAGAAACCACACAACAAAAGACCTACCTGTTGGCTTTTAGACTCAGGACAAGGGACTAAGGTATATACTGTACATACCAAAGCAGACCTTTCCTCCAGGTCCTCAGTCCCTACCTGATATACCCTGCCTCCCAAGCCTGAATTTTTCAACACAGGTGTTGTGCTGCCCTTTCCCCGGAGGCTCTTCTTTATATAATCCAGACATTTTGGTCCCCGAACCCCTCTTTGTCCTCCTCCTCCTCTTCCTCCCCCTCCTCCTCCCCCTTCCCCTTCCCCATCCCCTTCTCCTCTTCCTCCTCCTCTTCCTTTTCACCATCCTCCTGCTCCTCCTTATTCTCCTCTTAAGAGGATGTTTCCAATAAACCTGTGATTAATATAATCTAATCTGTCTTGAATTGACTCATTTCAACAGCATAAAAATAATTTATTACCACCCACATAGACAAGACTGGATAGTGTAAGGGTCTGAACATTGCTGAAGGAAGACCCCAGATTCAGATAGTGTGCAAAGACAAAGTGCATTTATTCTGCAGAAACAACCAGCATGCAGGGGTTCTTATAGCTCTTATAGGCCTGTATGCAGGCCTTCTTATAGGGAACTAGGGGAACTCTCTAAGAGGATTCTGTAAGCTAAAAGTTAATTGGTGGATGCTAGGGGGGGGGTCACAGGATGTCAGTAGTCTGAATTCCTATGTCATGAATGTTTTACGATAGGTTGTGATAGGGCTACCCAGCACAACTGGCCCATTCTGACATATTTTCCCATTTTGGTGGTTATCCCCAGGCTGTTCATTGGAAGTCGTTTTTATGACCTTGTTTCTGGATTTTACTGTCTATCCCTGGAGCCTTATGGACTTCTTTTTTTAATCAGGCTTGGTCCTTAAATGGAAACAAATGGGGTTTATGTCATTCCTTCACCATCATTACCTAGAATTACAATCTTCTGAGACACAGGTGGCTAGATCAATTGCAGCCAGAACAATATGTCTCTGCTATTACCCAGCAATCCTACCACAGCAGACTTTGAGTATTGCAATACAGCTGAACCACAAGAAAAATACCTTAAAATAGCCATTGCGAATATGATAGATGTCTATAAAGAGGAAATGAATGAATCCATTAAAGAAATTTATGAAAGCATAAACACGGGAAGGAAATGAATAAAACTGTTCAAAATCTGAAATTGAAATAAAATCAATATGGAAAACACAAACTGATGAAAATCTGGAAATGAAAAATTTAGGAATTGAACAGGAACATCAGAGAAACACTAATAGAATACAAGAGAAGGAAGAGATAATCTTGGGCATTAAAGACACGATATAAGAAATGGATACTTCAGCCAACTAAAATGGTAAATCTAAAATACTCTTGACACAAAAATCCAGGAAATCTGGAACACTGTGAAAATATCAGATCTAAGAATAATAGGAAGAGAGAAAGAAGAAACCCAGGAGAAAGGCACAGAAAAAAAATTAAACAAAATCATAGAAGAAAAATTTTCTTTTTTCTTTTCGAGACAGGGTTTCTCTGTATAACCCTGACTGTCCTCTAGACCAGGCTGGCCTCAAACTCAGAAATCTGCCTGCCTCTGCCTCCCAAGGGCTGGGATTAAAGGCATGTGTCACCACTGCCCAGTTGAAGAAAAGCTTTTCAACAAGAAGAAGATACATATCAATATACAAGAAGCATACAAAACACCAAACAGATCGGAGCAGTACATAAATAATCAAAACACTATATGTACAGAACAACAACAACAACAACATAGAATCTGCAAGGGGGATAAAAGACCAAGAAACACATAAAGGAAGACCTATTAAAATAACACTGAACTTCTCTCTCAGTGGAGACACTAAAAGCCAGAAGGTCCTGGGCAGATGTTTTACAGACACTAAGAGAACACAGATGCCTACCCATTGTATGGATTACTGTCCCTAGAAAAACTTTCAAGCACAATGGGCAATCCATAACAATACCAAATTTAAGCAATATTTAACTAAAAATCCATCCCTACCAAAGGCACTAAAAGGAAAACCTAACCTGAAGAGGTTAACCACATCTAAGAAAACACAACCCAGACCAAAAATACAAACTACGAAAACACACACAACAAGAAAATAACATGAATCAACAAACACAGCTCATTAACATCGAATTCTACAATAAAAAGATGCAAACTAATGGAATTGATGCAAAATCTTTTGTTGCATCCAATAACACACTTTAGCATCAAGGATAATAGACATCACTTCAGAATAAAAGAATGGAAAATTAAAGATATTTCAAACATATATGCTTTAAGTCAAAACTCGTCAGAAGAGATAGAGAAGAACACACATAATAACATCTATGCACCAAATACAAGGGCACCCAAGTTCATGAAAGAAACACTCCAGTAACACATTAAGCCACACATTGACCCTCACTCATCGATACTGGGAGATTTCAATACCACGTTCTTGGCAATGGACAGTCCATTCAGATAAAATCTGAACAGAGAAATGCTAGAGCTAACTGATGTTATAACCAAATGAACCTAACATATTTACAGAACATTTCACCCAAGCACAAACAAAACAAAACAAAACAAAACAAAACAAAACTTCTCAACTCCTCATGGAACTTTCTCTAAAACTGACCATACTCTCGTATACTAAGCAAGTCTCAGCAAATACAAGAAAATTACAATAACACTCTTCATCTGACCACCATGATTGAAGCTGCATATCAATGCAATATAATAAAATCGAACAATACAGTTTTATAAAACAATAAAAATAGCTAAGATCAATAAAACAAATAATAGTTCATGATGTAGAAAACATGGTGCAAAGGGAACATTCTTCCATTACTGGTGGGAATGCAAACTTTTCTAGAAATCAGTGTTGTATCTGCCCTAGTGTTGTATCTGGCTGCTGTGTTACAAATGCATCAGTAGGTGGCAGAGAAGAGAGAGGCTACATCTACACCCAGAGTTCTGACCTGTGAACATCTGAATGATTAGTAGCCTAACACTCCCTGAAAAAAACCAAGCATGAGACAACCACCAGTTTGCTGCTTTGCAGGCCTGGATGGACTCCAAGGGTGAGAAGCAAGCTGGAGATTAGAAGAACCATGCCTGGAACCTCAGTCCCTGGGCAGGAGTGAGTCCTAGACAGATGAATCTTGTATGGGCCAAGATGATGCCTGTCTGGTGCCTTAATGCAAAAGTAGGGCATAGCACTCCTGAGACCACTTCTGAGATGACCCCAGACATCCAAAGACCCTGGGTGCCACTAAGAGGAACAAGTAAGTGGTGGAGAAATGAACTAAAAAAGAAACAGAAGGATGTGGGCACAATGAAGAGAAGCAGAACTAGAGATTCAAAGTTAGTGAGGAACAGCCTGACATAAGTAGCTGGTGACACGACCTGGGTCTATGGTGAGATCCTGGACTATGCTGTCACCAAGAGCCACATCTGGGTCCATGGCCCTGCAGCAGCACAGGTTTGTTACCAACAAAGGCTAGGAAGACTTTCCTGGTCCCTGAAGAACACGTTAATGTCTGAGGACTGCAGAGATGGCCCCATCCCTCACCTGGGCTTCCTGGGAGAGCCGGCTCTGGAAGCATGATCGCAGGAGAGCTTATCTTGCTGGTAGCCAGCTGCAGTAATGGAGAGAAAAGAGAGCGCTCCCCTTATCCCACACGGGCACATTGTGAGAGTTGCAGGTAGCCAGTTTCAAGGGTGTGAGTGTGAGAGAGCTGGCCCTGCCACTCACTTCCTGCATGTTGGCCTGGATGTGGGAAAGATACCTTCCTCCCACCTTGCCACCTGTGGTCCTGAGAGCAGGAGAGTTGGCCCTGTCCCTCACCAGACAAAGCGCTCGAGAGAGCAAGCCTTGACCTTACCTAGGCCATGCACAGTAGAACTGAGCAGAGGGCATGAGCATGGGAGAGCTGGCCCTGCAACTTGTCTACCATGCGGCAGCATAGGCAAGAGAAAGAGATGCCATTCCCAACTCCCACCCCTTGCCATTTACAGCAGGCAGGAGAGCTGGCCCTACCCCTTACCTGCTGTAGCACTTAGGAGAGCAGACCCCACACTGCATACCTTAACTGGGCAGCACAGTGGAGCTGGCCCTGGATAAAAAGGCTGCAGGTAAACTATCCCGAAAGGCATGAATGGAGGAGACTGGCCCTGCCTCTGTGTGCTTTGTGGTGGCACAGATGAGAGAGAGAGATGCCCTCTTTCCCTCCCTTGTCCCTTGCCATCTATAGCAACTAGAAGATCTGGCCCTGGGGTCCTGAGAGTGGGAGATCTGGCTCGGTACCTCACTGGCTGCAACCCTTGGGATAGCAGGTCTTGTACCTTGCCTGGGCATCAGGGTAGAGTAGAGCTGATCCAGGTTGCAGGATGTTGCTGGGGAGCCAGCTCTACGGCCGTGAAAGTAGACTAGTCAACAGCTGACCAGCTCAGATACTTCTCAGGCCCAGACCCAGTGCTTTGAATTGGCTCACCCCAACATCTATCCCATTGATGACTTGCTGGAGTTCATGAAAATCCCAGTCCTAAGATCTAAAACTACAATATCTCCATGACACAGAGCAATAACAGGACTTCCGAGAGGATTCCTGGTGAGGTTCTAGTATTGACAGAGTAGCAGAAGCCACAGGCCTCCTACAGGACCAAGAAGTCATTGCAATGAATATCTGCAAGCAAAGTGTAGACAAAAAGGTACACTGTGGGACACACTGTAACACTAGAGCTTCCACAAGGACATTTTTTTTTCTTTATTGGGGGTTGAGGTTACAAGGGTAGAGGATGGGTATAAGGGGAATGGGGAGATGAATGGGGTTGAGGTGCAAGACGTGAAATTCACAAAGAATCCAAAAGTGTAAAAAAAAAAAATCACTCTTCAATCTTGTAGTTCCACAGGAAGATGGGAATTCATCTATCTCAAGATCCAGCTATACCACCATTGGGCATATACCCAAAGGACAATTCATCCTACCACAAGGACACTTGATTATCCATGTTCATTATGGCTCTATTCATAATAGCTAGAAATCTAGAATTTGGAAACAAACTATAGATAGATAGATAGATAGATAGATAGATAGATAGATAGATAGATAGATATAGATATACAGAAGAATGCATAAAGAAAATATGGTACATTTGCACAGTGGAGTATTACTCAGCCATGTTTCAAAAAATGAAATTTCTTGGAAGATAAATGGAACTAGAAAAGAAATCATTCTGAGTGAAATGTTTAGACCCAGAATAAAAATATGACTTGTATTTGCTTCTGTGTGAATATCAGATGTTAAATCAAACATTAGGCAGCCTCAATAGACTAGAGTAAGAATAGAGTAAGGAACTGGAAACCTTAGGAAAGTAAAACCTTAGGAAAGTAAAATAGAAGATGTAGTTGTGGGTTAATGGGGGCACTAGAATGGAAGGATCAAGTGGGGGAGGGGGAGGGAATTTGGGGAGAGACAGCTAAAATTAAAGGCCATTTAAGAGGTAGTATTGGAAACCTAATACAGTAAAAGTTCCCTGAAATATATACATATATAAAGGCAATCTAAATGAAAGTGCCAAATAATAGGGGAGACAGAGAGCCAACTGGCCATCTCTTGTAATGAAATGAAGCTTCTAGTACTGTTATTGGGTTACATACAATGAAATTTTGGTCAAAGCAGTCCTATGAGAACCCATAACAACAGAAGCAGTTGCCAAGACAATAGCTTGCTCTCCACAAACTGATGGCAAGGCCCCACTGCTGAAAACACCTACACTACTCATTGAACATAGAGAAGTCAAGCTGGTGCCTTTTCCTTCTGTTTGATTCTATTCTGATAGGCGTGTCTTTGTTTTATCTTATTTATTTTATTATCCCTTAGATACCTGTTTGCTGTGTGGTTGTTGTGTTGTTGTTGCTGTTCTATTTTGTTGTTGTTGTTGTTGTTGTTGTTTTGAAACAGTGTCTCTGGGTTGTTCTGACTGTGCTGAAACTCACCATGTGGACCAGACTGTCCTCAAAGTCACAGAGATATGTCTGATTGTGATGGGATCAAAGGCTTATACAGAAAAGCAAAGCCTGATTGTTTTCTAATGAGAGACAAAAAGGAAGTAGACCCAGGAAGAGGAGAATAACTCGGTGTAGTAGTCAGATGAGAAACTGTAATTGGGATATATTATTTGAGAAAAGAATACCAATTTTTAATGAAAGAAAAAATTTTAATTAAAAAAATAAAAATAGCAAAAGACAGATAATTCAGCAATTCCTCTCTGAAAGTGGAAGAAGAAATTGTATGCAAGAAATGAGATCAGCAACTTATAAAATATCTGCACACACATTACATTATGTGCAGCTGCCAAGATATCCATAAGTGTATGAACCAGCAAAGAAAGAATGGTATGTAAAAACAAAGCAGGATTATTCAGTCTTCAAAAGAATATGGTCATTTGCCACATTTATGTGTGAAGTTGAAGGACATTGTGTTACAGACTATGAGCAATGTAAAGACAACTATTGGGTGACTTATAATTAGAACTTCTATCCAACTCACTGGATAGAAAGACTAGTAATTACCAAGAACTGAAAGGCAGAAGAAGCTGAAGAGATATTGGCCAAATGACACAACATCTCAGGTCTGCAAAAATAATGTTGCTTATTTTCTTGTGCATCATGGTGAACCTATAACAATGTAGTATATATTTGAAACATACAAAGAGATTTGATTTTGAATTTCTTCACCATAAAAAATAATCATTGTGAGGCAATAAATATAATAAATATAATCATAAGCTAGATCGAGTCATTGAGTCATTTCAAATTACACATACTAAAATATAACATAGAGCACAAATATATTCAATTTTGTTGATTAGAAGGTATCTTAGTCGGGGTTTCTATTCCCGCACAAAACATCATGACTAAGTAGCAAGTTGGGGAGGAAAGGGTTTATTCAGCTTACACTTCCACATTGCTATTTATCACCAAAGAAGTCAGGACCAGAATTCAAGCAGGTCAGGAAGCAGGACCTGATGCAGAGGCCATAGAGGGATGTTACTTACTGGCTTGCCTCCCCTGGCTTGCTCAGCTTGCTTTCTTATAGAACCCAGGACTACCAGCCTAATTGAGAAAATGCCTTACAGCTGGATCTCATGGAGGCATTTCCTCAAGGGAGGCTCCTTTCTCTGTGATAATTCCAGCTTGTATCAAGTTGACACACAAAAACATCCAGTACAAAAGGCAAATACATAAATTTATGATAATGCAAATAATAATGATTATCCACATCTAATATGATAGTCCACACCCAAAATAAAACATTGATAATATGAGCAATCATGGGAAAGGGGGTCTCTTCCAACATTTGACCCCGCTTCTTCTCCACTCTCTCCTGTTATAACTCTCAGTGCCTCCATGAATCTTTACCATCCTTAACTGTACAATTGTTTCTCCTCACTCTGTACTTTATATGCAGATTAGTGATAAGTGTAAATAAGAGAAAATCAGATAAATGGAAACCAGCATTTATTTCCACATCTAATTTCAAAGCTGACATCCTTTAGGCAAAGCACTGGTCTCTTCAGGAAAATCCAGGTGAGAAACAAGTCAACTCTTTTTATTACAAATATTAACTTTTAAAGCATGCATTTTCTACACTTTCTGTTAGTTTTGCCCTTAAACTTCTATTTTGGGCTCAGTCCATTTTCATCAATGCAGAGCATGACAGTATCCAGGTGAGCATGGTGCCGGAGGACCTGAGAGTTCTACAACTTTCTCTGAAGGCCACTAGGAGAAGACTGGCAACAGCAGATTTGTGATGAAATGGGGATACAGAAGGAGTTTGTAGAAGAGAGAGTGGTAGAAAGGCATATGTACAATATTTACATATGTAGCTCTCACACAGATAAAATTAACTTACAAATGTATTTATCATATGTATCATATTATGAGATATGAACACATTTCATATACATATACATCATGTACTTGTGTGAGTGCATGTGTGTGTGTGCACGCACACATGTTTCTGTATTGTGAAACTTGAAGTACATTAAGCTCTGTCTTATATCTTTCTAGTCATTGGATTTCAAAAATATGTTCTAAAATGTTACTGCACTGACTTTGTGGATCCCAAGGAAATAGTATTGGGCACAGAGCAAATGTGCCAATAAACCATTTCAAAGTTTAAAAAAAAAAAAAGGCAGCAATCATTTCAGTAAACTGAAAAAGAAGAGGTTTGCCTGTATCTCCCAAAGTACTTTTGGTAGTCCCAGACATTAGCAATTGTAAGCAAAAAAATGTTCGTGGAAAATTTCAAAAGTTTTCTTGGCAGTGAGTTGGGCTGAACTTGTCTGTGCAGCTTCCTAAGAGGTGAGACAAAGGGTGCTATTTAAAGATGTGATGAAACGAGTGGCCAATGAACTGCAGGGAGGGCTTATCTAAAATAATCTGGTTTGGCTTGGTTTGGTTTTTCTCTTTCCATCATCACAGAACCTGAAGTTGTGCAATGTGACTAGAACTCAGTGAGTGTAACATGATATTAGAAATGAAGGAAAATACTTTGCCAAACCAGAAACCAACACGTTATGGTGGTTCCTGAAGCAAGAGCAGATATAGTCATGGCAAAGGCTCTAATTACTGCCAAAACTCAACAGCAGAGAAAAAGCAAAGAAGCAGGGAAGCTACAGGTTATAACACATTTGTGGGCTGAGCCACACACAGTACTGGCAGATCCTAGCTGTAACACAGGTAATGCTCATGTGTGTGGAGGAAAACAAACAAATAAACAAACAAACAAAACCACATGAGAGCTGGTTTGTTGCTTGTCTGTTTTGATTTTTCTTTTTGTGGGGTTCTTTTGTGATTCTTATTTTTGCTTTTGTTTCTTATTTGCTTTTGAAAGAGAGAGAAAGAGAAGAACATAAACTCGGGTAACTCTGGATGAGGGGGTGATCTGGGAGAAGCTGAGGAGGGAAAAGCATATCAAAATATATTGTATCAACTATTTTTTTCAATCAAACAATTGGAAGGTATTTTTAACGTTTCTTTGTGTATGTGTACGTGTCAATGCATGTCACATACGTGCACGTCTCTGCAGAGCCTAGAAGGCAGCACTGTGTCCTCTGGAGTTTGAGTCACAGACAGTTTTGACTCACTGACATGGGTGCTGGAAACTAACTCCTGTCCTCTGGAAAAGTTGCAACCACTTACTAAAAGCCACTAGTCTCATCATGTCTTTAAATAGCACCCTCACTTAACAGCTGAGCCATCTCTCCAGCACCAAACAAGAGTGTTTAGGTAGGCTTGTCCTTTTAAACCCATACTGTGGATTGCTAGATGTAATAGTCTGATCATGACACTAAATAAATGTGTCTTTAAAAAAAAAAGGAAAGAAAGAACAGTTGAGTGTGAATAAGGGGTTGGGAAGATGGACAGAACCTTTCCTGAGAGTGTAGTTTGTTATTTTAATCCATGTAAAATATTATCTAACTTCTAAAATTATGTGTTTGTGCATGCGCGCATGAGTGCGTGTGACAGATACTCAAAAACAGAAGATAGCACAGAGATGTGGATAGACTATCATGTAAAGATGGAGGACCAGAGTGATGGACAATGGTTAGAAACTAGAAAGGAGCCAAGGATTTAGCTCGGCCAATATGAAAGAGAACATGGCCCTGCCCTTAACTTCAGTTCAGACTTCAGCCTCCAGAACTATAAAATAAGAAATCTTTTAAGTCATTTTTTTTTGCTATGGTGGTCCTAGGATATGAATACACCTGAATGTACCTATATCATGTCTGCTTAGCTCCAAGAAAGAAAATAGTAAAGAGATCAAATTGAGGCACATGGTGTTTTGGAGACCTAGTTGTAGAAGCTAGTAGCTAGTTCATAATGTCACTTGTGTCTCACTTTACATGTTGGGGCAGTCACAGTATTTTACCTAATTTCAAGGAGAGTAGCAGTAGATGCCTTAAGGGGAAAGGGGTCCACATCACACTATAAGAACTGCATGTGAGGCTGGAGAGATGGCCCAATGGGTAATGGTATTTGCTGTTCTGCCAGAAGACTATATTTTAGTTTCCCAGTACCCAAGCCAAGCAGTTGGCAACTACGTGTAACTACAGCTCCATTGGCTCTGTCACCCTCTTCTAGTCATTGTAAGCACCTGCACATAAATGGCATACTCCTAACACAGACACACAGACATACAAATGGACACACACATGGAGAGAGAGAGAGAGAGAGAGAGAGAGAGAGAGAGAGAGAGAGAGAGAGAGAAGTTCTGAAAATAAAAGCCAAACAAATCCAGCGTGTAGATGATACTATGGTGACCATCTTTGACTAAAATCAACTGCTAAAAGCTTACAAGTTGTTAAGAGAGGTGACAGCATCATGAGGAAATGATAAAGGAATTTTGGGACTGCGTGACTCCTGTTTGTCTTTGTAAAGTTACTTTTCTCTAGATTAATGAAAGCTGGTCATTATGAGACTGGAATTAATCAGTGAATTCCAAGTGTATCTCTCAAACATCTAAACTCTCTGATGCTCTCTATCTCAACTCCAGTAAACCCATCAATCAACTCAGTTGGCTTGTTATGTCGGGGAAAGCCTCTGAACGCTTCACCTTCCCACATTACCAAACTTACATGGATACGATTTGACTCAGGTGTACATAAAGATGATTTCATGTTTCCCTCACTGAAGCCTTAGGCAGCTAAGAGAACAAAATTCAATATGCTTGAGTCACTTTCTCATGTTCTGCAGTGGTCTCTCTAATCTAACTTCAGGCTACCTAATTGTAGAACTGGCATCCTCAGCTATCACATAAGAAATTACAGAGGATTCCCAAGGGTTGTATTAGGATTGTTCAGTCAATCCACTGTAGAGGAATTTTAATCCCGCAAAGTTAGTGTGAGGCCAAACAGAGGAATGCAGTGAGAAGCTGAGAGAAGTCAGATTGAATCAGTCAGCTTGGAGAAGAGTTTGATCTAGAACAGCTGATCTTAAGCTGCAAGCCAGAGTTCAGAAAGAACTAGAAAGGGTAATCTTACACAGCAAAATAATCCTCAGAGATGATAATTACATTGGGCAAATAAAAATTACTTTTATAATCCATGCAATACAAAACAACACATTGCTTTTTTTAAAATAAATTTTGAATATTCAAAATAGGAGAATTTTTCTAAAGGAAAATTTAACATCTGAAAAGTAAAGAAACTTGATAACAATTAGTTCTTTTTCCTGTGTAACCCCACAAACTATTTGAATATAACTTTGCATTGTAAACTACTTTCTGTCATCATGCTTTATTTTTAGTACCTATATTCAGTTAAAAAAATGTTTAAAACTGTTACATTTAAATTAGTATACAATTGAAATAAGTTAAATACTTATTATAGAATACAAAATATACTGATTTGAACAAATTTTCACTCTGTCAGTTGATTTTTTTAAAATCAGGTAAAAGTAACTAAAAAGCTTCAGACAGAAACTTTAATTAATTCATGATGTAAGTATATACATGCTCATAATAAAATTAAAATAGTAATTTTAATAATAATAATAATAATTCAATGTATTAATTTAAAGAGAAAATGTTATAAGCTACACAGAGTTGTATTCTATTTCTGTAAAGGTGATGTGACCATGATCAAAATGCTGGACACAATCCACTTCAATTTTATTCATCATAAACCTAATTTTTATTTAGCCTAAATTACCTTCCTCTTTATGTTACAATTTTATGTTGCGTTTGTGGTGCTGAGTTAATTTCAGGAAACAAAAACTAGCTGGTCCTGTTTAAAGGAATTCCAAGAAGGGCAGATCTGGGTAAGGAAGCACAAGTGTGGGAAAGCAAGTATTTCCAACTTTGCATGATGCCTTGGGAGCAATGAGACATACGCTGTGATGGCTTCCAGGTGCAGTCTGTTTGATACTCTATCCGATAAGGAATAATTCTAACCATGTGAAATAAAGGAGAACTGATTGAGATAAAAATCCACAATATTCCATTAGGAAAAAAAAAACCTACTGGATGTTGTGAAGCATGACTTTATATAGAGTTGTGAGTCTATGTGGTGCTTATTCTTTATAAACTCATAGAATTAACACAAAAAGAAAAACAATAAAAAAAAAACAGCCTTTTGCCTCTTGTCATCACTAGGATAAAGTAAGCACAGTATTGTAAATTTTTGTACTGCTCTAACAAAATACTTGATTAAAAAATAATAATAACTTAGGAAATTATTATTTAATTTGTCTCACAGTTTGGTTGTTCAGTATATGGCCACTTGGTTCCACATGTTTGGCAAGACATTAGTCAGTAAGAACATAGGGTATAGAAGCTTTGTTACCTCATTATAGGCAAGCAGAATGAGAAATGTCATGAATTCTCCATTGATTGTCCACCATAGTACCTGGTCTCAGTGACCTCCTTCCAGCTACATCTTACTTAAAATTTCAAAAAGTTCTCAAAAGAGCAACATCAACTGAAGACCAAGTATCCTCTCCAGGGAAACCCTCTTAAAAACATAAAACTCTAAAAGTGGAAAGAAAGCGTTAGAGGTTTCTTGTGATTCATTTAGTGTAATTAACTAAGGGAAGAGTAGGTTGAACTTTATTCTCTAGAATACTTGCCCTTTTTTTTAACTATGCAACTGTAATGGCTAACCTTAATCTTCAACTTTACACACCTCACTTGAAGGTGTAGGAAGAGAGGACCTCATTGAAGAAGTGCCTTCATCAGATTGGCCTGTGTGCTTGTTTGTATGGCATTTTATTGATTGCTACTTGGCATAGAAGAGTCCAGTCCATGATGGGAGATAATCCCCCTAGGGAGTTGGGTCTGAACTGTATAAATAAGCTGGTTGAGCAAATAGTAATTCATATTCTTCTAGGTTTCTCCATCAAGTTTGTCTTGAGTCCTTGCTTTGACTTCTCAGTGATGGACTACAGAACCTGCAACATAAAATAAACCCTTGATTTTGGTCATACTGACACAAAACTAGTAGAATTGACTTCATATTTAAATGTGTAGACCCTATATAGAAGTATATACACACAAGGAAATAGACATTTACTCATTCAAAGACTGATGAAATAACAAAACTCATAATCCAACAATTATATATAAATATGAATGTACATAAATATATCTACACAAATAGATATGTCTATAATTTAACAGTAGATAAAATAGTACATAGATAACATCTGAAAAAATAGACATTAGCTAGCCTTTCATCACCATAATCAAATTAGCTGACACAGACAACATTAAAGAAGAAAAATTTAGTTTAACTCACAGTATCAGAGGATACATTCAACCATGACAAGAAAACTTACATCATGGCCAGCCAGAAAGCAGGGAGAAAGGAGAAAGTTAGTATTCTCTGGTTCTCTCCTTTCTCTCTTTTTATTCTGTCTAGGTCCCTAACTCACAAAATAATGGTACCCATATTCAGAGTACAGCCTCTGCTTTCATTCATTTAGTGAGCCTTAGGAACCCCCTCATAGATGCTTTCATACCTAAAGGTATGCCTCAATCTCCTAGGGCACTCTAAATCCAGCCAAGTTGATACTGAGAAGATTAATCATCACACCAGACTTAATGTAGGAAAAAGTCAAAGTTTGTACAATATAGATATATGTATTTCTTTCTGCGGCTTTTAGTAATACTTACTAGGCATTTATAAGATATACCAGGCACTGGGATAAACACTGTATGTCTCAGTTACTTTTACTTTTCTATTGCCATGAAAAAATACCATGACCAGAGCAACTTATAAAAGCAAGCATTTCTTTGGAGGTTTGCTCACAGATTTGGAGGGAACATGGCAGCAGGCAGACAGGTACAACACTGAAGACTGTAGCTGAGAGCTTACATGTGGTCCACAAGCAGCAGCAAGAGAAAGGGGAGGGGAGGAGAGGGGAAGGGAGGNGAGAGGAGAGGAGAGGAGAGGAGAGGAGAGGAGAGGAGAGACTGAAATGGCATAGCATTTGAAACCTCAATGCTCAACTAGGCTGACACACACCCTCCAAAACCACCATAACCTCAAATCCTTACCAAACAGTTCCACCAACTTGGGACCACGCATTCAAACATACAAGGGGCCATGTCATTCAAACTACCATACTACACTATGAGTGAAATCAGTTAAAAGGTCTAATTTCATAGAGTTTATAGCAATTCTGGAAGGGACACTGTGTTAGACAAGAATTACTACAATTTAGTAAATGGATGATAATTTAATCAGAATCTCTACATTGTATTTGAGGTGTTAAAACTCATGCCAAAAGTCCTGTCTAGAACAATTTTCATGCTCTGAATGTGGATGCTACCATTTTGTGAGTTGGGGACCTAGACAGAATAAAAAGGGGGAAAGGAAAAAACCAGAAAATACTGACTTCTCCCTTTCTCCTTGCTCTCTAGCAGGCCATGAGGTGAACTGTCTTGTCGTGATGGAACGAACCTTCTGAAACTGTGAGTTAAACAAAAATTTTCTTCTTTCATGTTGTCTGTGTCAGGTAATTTGATTATGGTGACAAAAGTCTAGAAACTGGACCATAAGTTAAAGCCATGGCCTGAGTTCACCACTGTCCTGGAAGATCTGTGTGTTGAAGACTAATCAGCCTGGAAAACTGGGACAGAGACATTCTCTGAGGAGGCCTGAGGTCTTACAGTCTAGTGTATTGTGAGGAGGGCAGGATTCATGTCTTTTCGTTTTATTAAGCCATTAAGAGGTAGATTGCTCAGACATATGGCACTTGTCCATTGGAGTTGGGGGAGTCTATGAAAGAACACAGCTCAGTCTTGGAGAGTTCAAAGATGAAAATTTTGGTGAGATAGGCCTGGAGCTATATGTTATGTACTCTACCAGAGCAGAAACGTCTGTGAGTACAATACTGCTATTTAACAGGAGTTTCATGAAGCATGAGCTGGCATTGTCTGTTGGGATTGGAAAGTACAAAACGGTGGTTAAAAACGAAGTTGCTGTGAAACACGGTTTGTTAAATGTGCAAGCAATGACAAAAACGCCTGCGGTTTATTTCTCATTTGATTTCAAAGTATTTTTTGATTGTAGAGTATTCAGGGACTTTTCAGTGTCGCTAAACTCTTCACAACACCCACATTTTAAGTATGTGGCCTCTTATAGGGACGCACAGCATTTCATAAGCAGGACTCTAGAGGAACACCCACTTGAGGTGCCATCTTGTGACCAGATGACAGGCCTTACCAAACACTAAACTTGCTGGGTTTTTGGTCTTAAACTCTTAGCCTCCCAAACTGTACAAATAAATTATTTACCTGCTACATGAGTTCTATCCTGTCAGAGTTTGGGAGTTGTTGAGCTTTAATTACAAACTGGTGGTAGCACAAGCACTGAAAGGCCAAAAGTCTCATCCTGGCACAGTCCTGTTTGAGCAAAAGAATAAAAACGTAAGGTAGAACGCAAAAATTATTCTATTTTGAGACATGTGAATGGACAAAATACCTGAGTACTGGAGCCCTGTTTATTCTGAGGTAAACCTTTGTTAGAAACCAGGGACTCTTCTCAACTCTATGCTGGAGCGCAGCCATAGGGTTCACAGCAGCTCAGAATATTGCAAGCACTGTGGTTCGACTCGCAAACCAGTCAAAGGCTACTGCCTTCCCTGCTTGTGTAGGCCTCCATTTAACAGTTAGCCTTCATTGGGCTCCTGTATTTCAGGATCTGTCCTTAGCCCTCTACACATAATAACTTATTTAACACTCGTAATAATGAGACAGGGGCTAACTTTTATTTATTCTATAGCTAATCCATCCTGTTTCTGGCGTGTGGGGAGATTAACTTCATCTCATGACCCTTCCTTCCGAGTTCTAGCAAGGAGTATGAATTTGATAAAATAGACATTACTCAAAATATTCACCCTCTTGACAGAGGCCTAATCACCCCCCGACTACAGCCTTACTACAGAAAATAGTGTCCCTCATTTTCAATGTTTTCTTTCCTTTTAGTTACCAGCAATGAGGCAAGAGAGTGGGGATACATAGGAAGACAATACTTTCTTATAAATAGGTACAATTTAATGTTACTTTGCCTAATTTTTGAACCAAACTTTATCACAGGTGTGTATAAGGGCACAATATGGTATACGTAGTACCTGGAGCTTATATTTCAGGAATTGATTGGAGAGGTCTTGGGACACTGGGGAGGCTTAAAATTAGAACGGAAGCCAAAGCAAGCAGGACTTCTTCTCCTTCCTGTTTTGACACCCACCACCGGGAGAGCACTGGCTTAGAGACACATCCCACCCATGTCCCAAAGCAGTTGATGCAGGTCTTAAAGCCAACAGGACATTTCTCAGCCCAGAGGGACTCAACACTTGACTGGTCACCAAAGTCAACCTGAGCCAATGAATCTTGAGTTCACTGTCTCCCATTGGCCATTAAGGATGTGGAGACACAAGCTTTATCAAGGAGAATTAAGGAAGGGAGAAAAATACCTAAGAGGTGAGAAGGGCCCCCAAATGGGAGAACTATGGTATTCCTGGAGTAAGGGACTAAAGAGGCTATGACTGTGCTTTTATAAGGCTTATGCAAGACATGAGACAACAACAGAGGTCATTTCTATAAACTGCTTACTTCTCTGAGCTGTTCTTGGGCCAAGAAACTTAGGAAGTCACACACTCTGTGCATTTTCTTCTGATACAACCAAGAAGCTGATCAGGGCCTCGGGGCTGGTGTATTGCTCGTCCCACTGAGGGTAGCTGAACTGCCCCTCCTGTCCCACTCTGACTTCTGCTCTATCATCTGGTGGCTGTGATGGCTGCTAACCATCAGCTGTGCTGGCTTTACTGCCAGTATTCCAGGTGTCTTGCTAGCTGTTAATCAAATTACGTTCATTGTTCTCAGATTCATGCAACCAGCTTATAGTTTCAGCACTGAAGGGAATGGAGTTCTGACACAGCTTCCAAGAGGAGCTGGAGTTTTCCTTATTGACCTCTTCTTTAGCTCCTTTATTGGGGTAGTCTGGGAAGCTGGACTAGGTGGAGCCTTTTTAGAAACTGTCTTAACTAGAGTTTTACTGCTGTGAACAGACACCATGACCAAGGCAACTCTTACAAAGGACAACATTTAATTGGGTCCATTATCATCAAGGTGGATATAGGGCACTATCCAGGCAGGCATGGTGCGGGAGGAGCTGAGAGTTCTACATCTTCATCTGAAGTATGAAATTCTTAAAGCCCACACCCACAGTGCCACGCCCACTCCAAAAAGGCCACACCTACTTGAACAGGGACACCCCTTCTAATGGTGCTACTCCCTGGGCCAAGCATATACCAAACCATCACAGAAACTCCTTATTTACATTAAGTCTGTTACAATTGGCTGCGTTAGAAGCAAGAACTTGTGAAAAAGACAGTAGGTAGAGCTTTACTTATGCTTCTCAGGAGGGCTGGGGGCAGGGGACAGTGAAGGCACCCAGAACTGTTTCCCCAGAACCTGGCCCAGCTTGGTTATCTCACATGCAAATGAAAGCCCTTTGGTTTCTCCTCCCTGCCATTCCTGACAGACAGCACCCACGGTTTCAATGCTAATCCTTTTAAGCCTAAGGTTAAAAGGTGTGGCAAATTGAAGCTGACCACAAAGGGTCAAGTCAGTAGCTTCAGACAGGACTGGAAGCAGAGGGTGGACTTCCAGCAGGCACTATGCACATTGCTTACTTTACTGTCTCTAGCAACCTTAGAACAAAACATACATAATTTTATTTCTTAATTTTTATTATAACTATTTTGTTTTTAATTTTTATAGTTTCAATTATGTGAGTAAAGTTGTGCAGATTGAGTGCAATGCCTGTAGAATCCAGAAGAGGGTGTGTGATCCCCTGAAACAGATGTTAGAAGCAGTTGTGAGTCTGCCAATATGGGTCCTGGGAACTGACCTAGGGCGTACATGTTCCTAACCACCGAGCTATCTCTCCAGTTCTTGATTTCTTACTTTTAAATAGTTTTCTACCATAGTTGCCTTATGGATTCACTTTTTTTCAATTAATTATTATATGTCAGTACACTGTTGCTGTCTTCACTCCAGAAGAGGTCATCAGATCTCGTTACGGATGGTTGTAAGCCACCATGTGGTTGCTGGAGTTTGAACTCTGGATCTTGGGAAGACCAGTCGGTGCTCTTACTCACTGAGCCATCTCACCAGCATGGATTCACTTCTTAAAGTTTGAAAAATTATAATGACCTAACACTTCCAAGTCAACTAGATTGGATTGTCTAGAACAACAGCAACTTCTATAAAATTATGTGTATGTGTGTGTATTTGTGTGGGGGTGTATGCATGTGGGTGAAGCTGGCCATGGAGGCCAGAAGTGTTGGATCCCCTAGAACTGGAGTTAGAGGCAGATGTGAGTCTTCTGACATGTGTGTTCCAAGCTCAGATCCTCTGAAAGAACAGTACACTCTTAACTTCTAAGCTCTCTCTGCCACCCGCCCCCCTCACCAAAAGTTGTCTAGAAAGCTATAATGTGCAATCTAGGCAGAGAACAACTTTATAAGCTCCAGTAGCTCATAATGCAACTAGTCGTAATTAACACTTTGAGTGACCACTTTAGGATGGGCAATTTACATAATCATCACTACAACTCTCAAACAGGTATGTTAGTCATACAACATCATCGGTGTGAAAAGTGGGTCTTGGGACAGGCTAAGACAGACAAACGACTATGTTTATCATTCTGTCTCTTGAGCTGGATACTTCACTATATACCAGGCTGTTCCAGGGGATACCCTGGTCCAGCAATTGTTCCTGTAAAATATATTCTTTCTTCCATGGGGTGAGAAGGGGGTCATAGACACTCAAAGCGTTCATCACAGCATTCCTTAAGGATCATTTACATTCCTTCCATGGAACTTCAGAAGAATACATTTCGTGAGTGTTATGGAGAAATAAGGCAATATTCTGAGATGACTATACCTGTCAAAAATTATGTAAGTCTAATTCCTTTGAATAAATAAGCTGTAAGTTTTTGAACAGGCATCTTGATTCATTTTGAGATTGAACCAGCAAAAGCAGAATCTATGGAACAAACAATGGATCATAAAAGCATGGGAGTCACAGATGTTTATAAACATATGACAAGCCAAGACAAACAGAACAGAAGGCTGGATGGTTGGGAAAAATCCAAAAGCTGCAAGACAGGTGGCGTGAAGTTCACACCCTGAGCCACCAACACTGAGTCAGTAGATAAAAGGTGACCAAATTATTCAGTAATGCAAACAACTTTAAAATGTGAACACAAAACAAACAGTCTCTATTTTGTATTTCTAAACCTCTTCTAAGATACAGTAATACAAGCTGAATCTTGCTTTACAATGTTTGCCTAAAGTATGTAAATGTTCATATGTCAGAAAAATCCAACTCACTTAACAGTTAAAAAAAAAGTCTGATTCTGAGAGTAATTACTATGGTAACTTCTCTAGGGTAAATAGCCACTGTTACCCTGTTTGGAATGCAAATTTTCACCTAATGAATATATAGGACACTGGTACTTAACTGCAATTTGACCCAAGAGAAAATCATCTCATTAGAGCCGGTAAATGAAGGAAAAGCATTTCTGCACATAAACGTGTGTCCCTGTTTCATTACTTTTCTGAGTCATGAGTCCCTCGTGAGGGCTGAAAGGAGGGCAAAAGACACTGCCCATCTGTCAGGGCTGTGCAGCACCCTGCCTGTAAAATACCACTGTGTACCTTCAAGAGCTACTTAGCTATAAAGTTCCAAAACTTGAAAATTTAAAGGAGTTTGCATTTGAATTGAAAATTTACAGGAAGATTAAGCATTGAAATGCCTTCACATTATCTTTTAGTCAATTAGTGTTTTAATTGTGTGTGTGTGTGTGTGTAAAATGTTGAGTGTTATGTGACACCCGAGTAGAACTAGGGGACAACATTTGGGAGTGAGCTATTTTCTTCCATTGTGGGTGTCAGGACTTGAACTCAGATCTCGAGACTTGTGCTTGCAGTGAAAAGCTTTTATATCTGCTGAGCATTCTGGCTAGCCCCAGATACAAATATTAACATTTATATCATGTGTATAGTAAGTACTCAAGGTTACCTGAACAAACAAATTATAGAATTATTCTTTCAATTATACCAAATTTTGGTGTTCCCATGGTTATCCTTAAATTTAACATAAAAGGAAGTACAAATAATATTTACCCATATCATTTAATTATTGGAGTTGTAAAGTTAGTTTTAAAATGCATTTCCTGATTTCCATGAAGCATGTTCTAGAACACAGGAGATTAATATTACTGGGAAGGTTCCTCTGAAAAGACTGCTTAGGGACTGGTGAGATGGCTCAGCGGGTAAGAGCACTGACTGCTCTTCCGAAGTTCCTGAGTTCAAATCCCAGCAACCACATGATAGCTCACAACCACCTGTAATGAGATCTGACGACCTCTTCTGGTATGTCTGAAGACAGCTACAGTGTACTTATTTATAATAATAAATAAATCTTTGGGCCAGAGCAAGCAGGGCCAGCCAGAATGAGCAGAGGTCCTAAATTCAATTCCCAACAACCACATGAAGACTCACAACAATCTATGCTTGGAAAGATTGCTAGGATTTGGCTTAGATCAATCAAAATCATTATCAACTATTCCATACGGTTCAACTGGGAAAGAAAAAACTGATATTATGTAGAGGGCTCTATTAACATTGGCAAAAAGCTGCTGTAGAAGAGGATGCCCTCAACCATGCAATGTGTATAACATATTCAACATACAGATGGAACGTACAGGCTTTCCACATTCAGAGACACTGCTGCTGAAGCAATTCTGACTTCATCTCCACAGTTCACGTTAAAGTCACGTTGAGGTTAACAGGCCAATCATTTCTAAGCTGCACTCCAGGTGTCTTTGTTCACTGAACTTTTCATCATGTCCACCTCCTACAGAAGTTGTTGAAGGGAGAGAGTCAAGAATAATTTAGGAACAATGAACGACAACGAGATTGGAATCCCAGCTACCCAGGTGGCTGAGGTGAGAAAGACTGCAAGTTCAAAGCCAGATTGAACAACTTAATACTATCTGACGGTACTGAATACCTGTTTATGGTCTAGCTGTTGGGAGGCGGAGGCAGCAGAGCAGTTTTCAAAGTCGGACCTGGCTAGTTAGTGGATTCAAGGCTAAATTGTCCTACATAAGACTCTTACACCAAAACCACTAAAATAAACAAACAGGGCTAGGATGTAGCTCAGAGCTAGCTCATCTCGTATATACATTGCCTTTTGGTTAATGTACAGTACCAGAAGTAAAAGTAAAAAATAAAAAAGGGTGTAGAAACTCCAGTAACTAGCACCATCAGAAGCAACTTGCCAAAGTAGTATGAACACTGGTAGTTCTGTGGCTAAATTCTCTCCTCCCAGAACACAAATATCCAGTCATTAAATGACTTCTTAGGAAAAGCTAGCCACATTCAGTGTAACACAAAGAGATCACAGACCTAGTTCAGAAGCACGTTTCATGGAAGACACTTTGCTTTCTAATGAGACAGGCTTTCCTGTCTCTGCAGTAGACTGGTGATTTGAATGAGCCCTATGGGTTAGTGTATCTGACCATGTGGTCCCCAGGGCTGTTTGGGAAGGTAATGGGACCTGTAGGAGGTGGTGCCTGCTGGAGGAAGTACTATCACTGGGGGTGGGCTTGGAGTTTAAAGCCTTGTCTAACTTTCAGTTCCTCCTCCCTCTGTGTTGCCTGTTTGCAGTTGAAGCTGTGATTTCTCAGCCTCCTGCTCCAGGAACCGCCTGCCATTATGGACTCTGCCTCAAAACTGTAAGCTGAAATAAATGTTCTTACTTAAGACGCTTTGGTCATGGTGTTTTATCACTGCAACAAAAAGAAACTAATATACAGAAGAATGACTCATCTCCCACAGAGACCCACAGAGACCCACACAGACCTCCATCTTTTAGCTCCTCACATTGTGATCTCAAACAATTTCAACACTCTACATGATTCTCTTTTTTTATTTATTGTTTTTTAAAAAAAGACAGATTTAGGATTTAGTAAGAAATTACTGAGTTACACTTTTTTCAATCTGTGAAGTGCTACAATAATGGAGTAAATAAATAAGATTTTTAAGTTCAATGTTTAAAGAAGACATATTATTAAAAAAATGACTGAATTAGAAGACATTAAGTAATGTTGATACACACCAGGAAGGGATTTGGGCAAGGAAAGGCACATCATTTCACCACAAGAAATAAAGACCCATAAATGGAGCTTAGTAGGTGGCAGCTACAGCTTTAGATCTTGTGGTGGCAGTACCCCCAGTTCTGGGGGTCGACATTGGTAGGACCTCCCATATAGTCCTCAGCTAGAACAGAGCAGTTGGGGAATTGGCTCTGATTCTTCTCTCACTCTGTTAAGAAGAAAGTACTCTTTAATAAGCCTGGTGTGAGTGTGGTCGGGATGGGGGGGTGGGGGTGGGGGGTGGGGCGGGGGGGGGAGCAGCAAAAATCCACAATGGTTTGGTGGCACTGAAAATCCTAATGAGTTTCAGTTTTAAAAATAAAAAGGGTATAGTGTAGTACAATTAATCAACTTTTCTCACTGAATTGAAATTTTGCAGTTAAAAGCACAATTTCAAGTAAACATCATTTTTCACTTTTTTTTTTTTCTTGTAGACAATCACAGTATAAACAGCTGCCATATTAAACCTCAAATGAAGTAATGTACCAAAGTTTAGGGACACATGTTAGATCATTTCCCAATTTTATGTGCACACATCTTGAGGAACGCTGGTTCTGCTAGCTGACTGCTAGCAACAACAGGAAAATAAAGATGAAGTCTGACAGTGGTAACAGATATCATACAGAAATTCGTCTCCAGTTTCATAGTTACTCCACTACTGGACTGAGTAGACATTAGCAGACCCTGGTTTGGGTCAATTTTCCACTGCTAATATCCTTTTACAAACTTGGGTCACATCTCTAAAGTTCTTTCTGTCTGAACTCTGAACTTAGATCAGTTTGGTAAAAAAGACTAAGTCACTCAAAGAAAACCACATACATTTTAAATGGTATTTAGTGGCACTATATATAAATAAAAGGGGCTTTTAGAATACAATGGCATATCCACAAAAATAAAAATTAAAGACAACTGAGAGGAAGACAAGGGAAAACCTCAATAGTAAAAAAAAAAAATATGAAAAATATTAATCGTCAAGCAGGTAGCCTCCCTTCATGCCACACGATAAGCCTTCATTAAGGTGTACTCCTTCCGGTTGGTGTGGGCAGCCCAGATGAAGAGAGCAGACGCCATGAACTGTAAGGGAGCCGAGACGCAGGCCAGGCAGAAGGACCATCCAAATTCTCCAGATACATCCTTGGGCAGCTCTAGCTTCTGATGTAGCAGTTCAATGCCGGCAACATAACAACTCACGGAGCCCAGTGTGCACAGACCTTAGGAGGAAATTTAGAAATCTAAAGGTGACTGCGAAAGAGCACAGGGCAAAGTTTCTCTAGCAATGTGACATTCAGACAGGACAATGACATGTGAACGTTCAGAGATTCAAGACTAACCTGCAAGGAGATGGAGAATGCCCGTGGCGATGGTGGGATACAGGCTGCGGCAGATACAGGCACAAAGTCCAATCAAAGCCCCGAAGCACATTAAACCCAAGCTAACAAAGGGCAAAAGGAACTGGCAACGCCAAAGGTCTGGGTTTAAAAAGAGGAGACACGAGTTTCAGACCCCTTTTCTACAAAGGCAATTCTTCACATGTTCTAAAGGATTGGTACAGCTATTCTCAAAAAGTGAGAAATTAGTATTTTCATATCAAACTTTTTAACTCCAAAAGGATTCCAACTTTCTCCTGAGACAAAGGGCCACGAACAGTTAAGTTACTGAAGGGTTAGAATGAGCCCTATCCTCATGCTTGAATCAATCCTCCCAATACCTTACAGTATTGGTGCTACTACTGTTTGGTCTTTGTCACCACAGGAACTGAGGCAGGGGTGTTAGTAACTTGTACAAATAAAGGGAGGTGAAGACTCACAATCTGAAGTGAAACACAGCTTTCTTCTATGGACAGACAGAATAAAAGTCTTTGCATGGTCAAAGGCAGATGCTAGCAAGTAACGAATGCCGATGACAATGAGGACATGGTGAACCTGGAGTCTATCAGTCGCTTAGTGGCAGCGGTAAATCTCATTCCGTACTCGTTCTGTTTTCTAGAATGTCATGTAAGTCTCTGTTTCTGAATATTACACCTTCCCTTAAAATCCTGCACCTGAGAGACTTCTTCCTCTCACTGTCATTGCAAAGGTAAATAACTGCAGTGATTCGTTGGACAGCACCATCTGGGTAAACACAAACACAGCCCCAACGTCTGCAGCTCACATCTCGTGACACTGTTTATTCTGACATCTCCCTGGCACTGGAAGGGTACTGACCACAGGCCTGACACCCGCTGAGCCACTGAGAGCTTGCAGCAGCTTCTTCAGGTGTGCTCACGTGAGCTCAGGCAATGGCAGTGGGCATTGCAAGTATGAATTTTATTCGGTAGACCTACTAAACTCCCCCTGGTATCATCCTTTGGTGATCTGGATCCCGCCCTCCACTGAATTCGGCCCCTCAACTACAAATTATTTGAAGTTTGTGAAGTATGTTTCTGTCTTCCAAATGACATTAGCCATGAAGCAGAGCTCCCTGGAACATTGCTGAGGAAGGTAGCTCACGGTGACACTGTGTGCTAGCACATCATTCCAAAGGCAGACCTCAGCCCAACTTTCCCAACTGTCCTGCTGAGAGCCGAGTACTCACAGGTGCGAAGCAGGTCAATGCCGCTGTTATGGTTCCCAGGGTCGACATACTTCTCCATGAACTGTTCATTTAGTGTGAAACTCATGCACTTGGTAACCACATCAAATGACTCTGGAACAAGAACAATGACTGCTTGTTATTTTCATGGAAAATTTGCCATAATAATCTTTCAGTAGTTATCTTTGGAAGTAAAAGGTGATGCAGAAAGACATTCCCCCAAGCATGCATAATCTCTGGTTCCCAATGACTCTGCTGCCATCACTGAGTTTCAGGGACAGTCTCAAGCTTTAGACACAAGGATGAGAGAAAGGAAACATAAAGGAACAAAGGAGAACATATGTTAGGAAACCAGGAAATACGGACAGGGACACAATCTGAGGAATTCTGAGCTTCTCCCTGAAACATACCACATCGGCCACAGTCCTCAAAAGGTGACATAGTCAACCTTCCTAGGTTTTTGGACAAAAAGCTTCAACCATTCTTACCCACATACATTCTCCACAGAAAATCCTAACAGCTACTCCTTCAAAGTACACTCGAGATCTAGCTACTACCCAGGGCTACTATGCTGGTCTGATTCCAGTGATCTCGCATCTGCATTACAACCACCTCCTAAGCAATGCCAAGCTGACAGCCTTGCATTGTGCCCATGGGTACAGACATCAGCCAGGGTGACAAGGTCAGCTCTCCTGTTCAGAAACCTAATGTGCTGGCGGATGTGTCCCACTCGTGCCTGCCAGGATGCCTCTGTGTAGGAACTGGAGGTTTTACAATACACTGTAGCTGTGTCCCCTTTCTTTGAATGTATAACTATTTTTCATATATGGTATTCCTTTTAATAGATGGAAACTTAAGCGTGTTCTGCGATGATTCGACTATACTGCTTACTCAGTGAAAGGCCAAAGAAGTAAATATAAACAAAAATAAACTATAAACTTTCTAATTTAATACTTGGAAAGTTAAGGTCTTTGTGTTAATAGAATTTTTGAAGAATACATCTGAGAAACAATTTAAGATTCTTCTGTAATTTTGTTTAGGTTATTAATTCTTTATAGTTGTACAAGTCTCAAATATGTACAGATTTAAAGGCAGAGTTGGTCAAATTACATCCTCTAAAATACAAGGCAAATATGGAAACCAACTGTAAAATAGGTAATCATATTTGGTTTTGGTTACTTTATGAGAGAGTCAGGGCTTCTCTGAGTAGCCCTGACTGTCCTGGATCTTGCTCTGTAGACCAGGCTGGCCTCGATTCAGAGAGATTCACCTGTCTCTGCCCTCGGAGTGCTGGGATTAAAGGTTTGCGCCACTGCCGCCTGGCTAACATAGCTAACTGTAAGAGGGCGATGAACTCACAGTTTGACTTGATTCTGCAACTCAGATTCTGACTTGACTTTGAATACCACAAATTGTCAAATATTTCAACTGTTCAAGCTAATTCCTCATGACATGTGGCATAACTAAAAAACAATTTAATTGGCAAATAAGTATGAGGACTCAAATGTCTACCACAATATGAAGTACCTGTCATTGTATCATGGAGGACAATGGGATGGCACAGAAGTTGAGGAAAGAAAATGATAGGAATAAAACAAACGCAGAAGACTTTCTTAGAGGAAGGAAGCACAGACATGCTTACACGTCACTGGGCCATCATTATTAGGAAGTAAAGGATGGAGACGTGAAAATACCTGTCCTTTCCGGTGGAGCATACCAGTGAGTGTTTTTGGGTATGGTGATGCACCGTCTCCACAATCCCAAGCTGCCGTTGTATCGGAACAGAACATCGTTATAAGTCTTTTCATCCGCCTCATCACCAAGGAAATCTTCCCAGGCGATTTTACTCGAGTCACTTGAATTCTCTTGAACAGGACTTCGATACTCATACCAGAAGTCTGTGCCTATGGAGGCCGCCATGTAGATGGTGGAAATCAGACTGAGCACACAAGCAATCACAAACGCAGTAGCAAAACGGTTATCCATTCTGGCATGCAGGCTGCTCTGTTTAAGTTAAAGAAAGAAAAGTCAGACCTCAAGAGCAAATCAGAATATGTTTTTTAAAAAGCCCCTTTTACCCTACTCCCCACCCTTCTCTCCATAATGCAATGCATTTATCGATGTAGAAATTTACAAACAAACGGGCAAAGGTTAGGTTTAAAACAAAACGCATTCTCATGAAAAGTACTTATTGAATGCTCACATACCCAAGATGCTACGGAGACAGAAGTCTTGTTCTCTAGTCTATCACCTGCATACTAAAACAGACAACACTGAAATGGACATACACATTGCGGATACAAACAACAGACATGCCCATGGTCAGCAGTGCAGCGCGCACACCTTAAATGCAGATTGAATTTTTACACAAGCTATAAACATGCTATGTGTTTCAGGCTTGTGTGAAAAAAAGACAAAGAAAAAGGAGATGAAGAATCCCCAGCTTTTTAGTGGAAAGGCTTACAGTATAAATAAGGGCAGAAGTGAGGAGTTATTTGGAAATCAGAGTTGAAGGTGTAAACCCAAGGGGAAAGTTTAAGTGTATGTCATAGCAAAGAGCAAAAACACCATGTTAGGTATCAATCTCCCTCAATCCAATTAAGGCTAAGCCAAGCCTCTTGACACAACCAGATTCTTCACTCCTTAATCTCTCCCCACCTCCCTTCCATTAGACACTTCTCAACCTCCCAAACTGTAATACTGCTCCGTATATCCTAAAGTATAGCATAGATCCATAAAAACTAAATAAACTCGCAAACAGAAAAGTGACTTAGGCAAAATCTGAATACTCCCTAGGCGTGGACAGGGCTCCACGGCGGGTAGTAAATGGCCGCGGTAAAATGACTCAAGGCGGATCACGCTGAGTCAAACCCTGCCAAGTGTCTGCACACCGTGACAGCACCAAACCCCTCGCCTCAAGCACCCGTGAAAACAGGCTCACAAACTGGGGAGCGGAGTTTGGAAAATGGGGAGTGACTCCGGGAAAGACCGGGGCGACTGCAGTCATCAGTAACTCAGCGAGTGCGGTTCGTATTCTGAGTCTCAAAAATCTCGTCCATCCCGGTGCTCTCGGATGACCTTAAAGGCCGGGTTCTGGAAGCGGCGCCTAAGCGCAGTCACCCTGGGCCGCACAGCAGGGCCTGGCAGGGGCGGGCGGAGGCCGGCAGGGCTGGGCGAGCGCCCCGGGTACCCGAGCCCAGCCAGCCCCGGCCCCTTGGCCCGGAGCCCCGCCCCTCGCCGCCCCGCCTGCCGCTCCAGCCTCCAGGCCGGGCCGCGCCAGCCAGCGAGGAACCCTCTCCCCCACGCCGCGAGCCGTGCCGGCCCGCGACCCCGCGAACTCACCGCCCATCGTCTCCCTCCACCGGCTTCGCCCTCCAGCTCCGACCACAGCACCCTACTCTCCCCGCGCCTCCTCTGACGCACTTCCCTGCAGAGCCCGCCCCCTCCATAACTCCCGCGCCTCCGCCTCCGCCTCCAGCCCAGGCCGGGCCAAAGCGGCCCTGGGCCGAGGGGCCTTGTGGGACTTGTAGGAATACTGGAGGAGAAGGGGCTAGAGCCGGAGGAGAGCATGCCTGGCGACGCGCGAGGAATTGTGGGGAATGTAGTTCTCTCCGAAGAAAGAACTCTGAACATCAGTGAGGAAAGCCAAGGTCTTAGCTGCGGGATTGTTACACCTCAAAAAAGGAGGGACCAAGCTCCAGAAAGCGATGGGGGAGGATCTTTGGTCAACCATAGTCAAAGGCTTTGATTTATGTAGCCCAGATCTAACATCGAGTCTTCTGTTTTCCCTACGATAACTCCCTACCTCTAAAAATCAGTACAACTGAGTTGATGAACTTTAATGGGACTCTACTCTTCAAATATCACCCCCCCTCCCATTTCCTACATCTTCCCTCCCATTTGAGCAACGTGTTCTTCTGTTTTGTTTAAATGTGACTAAAGATCTAACTAAACTAGCATTATAACCTGATATGATATAATTACGTTATTCTTGTTTGAAGAAATCGGTTATTTGTTGTTCTCTACTGTAATCAAGTTCCCTGTTTAAGTTTCAATTGTTTTTTTTTTAAACTTGTAAATCCGAAGGACACTAGATGTCAAAAATATTACTTTAAAGTGTGAACGAGATATGAAATGGAATTTAGAGAACATAATTTTCAACAGAAAAAGTTATGGGTAGTCTCAGAGACAGATGGCTGTGCGACATGGAAGTAATGGAATGATTCTAAGCCCTCAAATACTTCACAGAAATTTCTAAACAGGTAGAGAAGAATTTTTTAAGTTAGAATCGTTTGCCTTTGGTTTGTGATTCCGGTTGACCGTCACAGGCTGTGTCTGGAAAAGGACTTCTGGCAGAGCCCAGTATCCACATGGCATGACTAGATTTTCACGCTTAACATCAAATGAAAACGTAATTTGCCTCAGGTGTCATCTTGAAAGCTTGATGAGTGTGTAGAGTAGAATAGCGAATCCACAGTAAGACTTGTGAATGCATTTATGCAGCAGATGTCTTCATCCACCGACCTTCATGAGACGTCTACTTCCTGAAGTAACTTGTGCAGCCAATTCTGGTTAAAGGGACATTTTAAGAAGAAAAGAAACAGCCTAAATTTCTAGACAGAGAAACTGAAGCCCATGAAGATGAATTAACTTGGCAAACACGAACACTGAGGTTAGTAAACCAATCTTAAGACACTGGACAATTTACTTCATAATCTTTAAGATTGCCTTTGGTTTTCAATATATGGACTTTTGAACATAGAATCTATAGATAAAATGTAAAACATGTCAGGCAGAGGACCTGAGGATTGTTAAGGAATCATTAAAGCATCATTTACAATTGAATGTCCAGTGTTTGAATAAGCTCAGTAGAAGCAGCTTTTTAAAACTCCTGATTGTCCCAGATGAAGAGAAGCCTGACAAATAGAGGTAGGTGTTCTTGCACACCTCAACTGGCTTCTGAACCTGTCTGCTAACTACCCAGCTGCTAGACTTACCAAGAGGGCATTTCAATGTGTTTGTTTAGTCGTGTGCTCTGGAAGTTCTAAGTCCTGGGCTCACAGTACAGTAGTCATCATGACACAAGAGGTAAGTGGTTCTGGAGTCACTCTACAAAGGAGAATGATGCTTTCACCTTCCAACAGCACAGAACACCCAGAAAATGCTCAGGATCCTATTCAGTCACAAACTTAGGGTCAACATGGAAGTGTGTCCTTGAGGTTTTGGCCACCCTGAAAGCCACAGATCAGAAGACCTCAACTTCCTTCTCAAACACAGTCCCACAGACCACACATGCACATTTTGAGTTATCTCTGCATCTTTGGTGTTTTCCAATTTTTATTTTATTTATGCTATGTTTTGTGGGTAGCATTGATCTGTAATCAATTTTTAGAGTTAAATGTTTACTCCTAATTTTGCTGGGCTGCTAGTCTCATATGTATTATTAATGAACCAAGTAACTTAGCAACTATCACAGATTATGGGATATAGGCTTCAAACAGAGTTGAACTAGGCTTCTGGCTAAATTTACTAAAGCTGATGTTTCTAGTTTTCAGAAGGAAAGTGTTGTAGTTATGCTGCACGTAAATGAGCCCAGTAACAGAAAATCTATATGGTTAGATAATGCTCTTTCCACAATAACTACCTTCCCTCCCAGGTTTCCTAATATTCTTAAATACAATTCTTATTGAAAATGTTCATTGTTAACTTGTGTTAATCAAAATATAGCAACGTTGTATATTCATCTTAAATATTTGTTCTATTTTTCTTATAAACTTTGGTGATCAGAAAGGAAAATAGAAATAGTTTCTGAGTTCTAGCCAAAGGCTAAAATTGCGATCAAAATTGCTTTGTATCTGCCTACTATAGAACAATGGCTAACCTTGATTCAGAAAAAAAAAAATAAAGCAAATAAAAATTGTATCTTAAAATAACTGTGGGGCATTCACCAGAAAAGACTGCTCCGACATGGGTTTAAGCTAATAAAAAGACTTTATTAGCAGGCTGCTGACTACCCTGGCTATTCAAGATACCAGTGTATATCTGAACCTTTCTCAGGATAAGTTTTTCAGCACAAAAACCATGTTCTAGATTGGCATACTTCAGTTAACAAAAATAGGTAGTAGCCAGAAGAACTACATAAGCAAAGGAGAAAGCAAAGTAGAGACTTTCCCAGAACTATGGACTTTGATGGGCTAGGTGTTTTTTTCCAGGTGGTACTGTCTACATGCCGAGCTGCGTGGCCTTAATGGAGTCAGCTGTGCTTAGGTCAGGGGCTAAGTTCTGGGCTCTCTGTCCCTTTTGTTTATAAAATCCTATTAACTGTCTCAAAGTGAAATAAATTATAGTTGTTTTATTCCTATTGCTTGTGAATGACAATATAATAAATAACCATTTGGAGATGAGAACGTTGAGTTAAAATTGTACTTTATTTTAAAAGACTATGGGTCTTTCTGGGTCCTAGTGACCTTATTAGTTAAATAGCTATTAAACCACTACTGAAAGTCCTAAATTGTATGACTCATAATTCAGTTGAAAAGATATAACTGTAACTTCAAATTACAGTTATCATAGATTTGGCAGCAGCAGAGATGGAGGTATACAGAGTTGACATGTATTCAAGTTTATAACTTTGTGAATTGCTTCAGACTTAACAAGATATATTAAGTTAAAACATTGGGATAAAACAAAAAATTATGCAATGTTAACTAGAGACATCCCCCTGTGTTAGTTTATGTTGTGATGAAATTGGTAGAGCTACTGTAGAACAGAAGCTGTCCAAAAGGATTGTGAAAAGTTCTTGTTGGTTAGAAATGGCTCCAAATCCAAGCATGATTCAATCTAGACTTAAAAGTATTTATTGGCTACCTACTGCAGCCAGACACTGTTGAAATGCTAGGGACACCAACATAAATAACTTCGTTATGCATAACATAAATGAATATCAGATCTATTTTTATTTGTGTGAGTATGTATATGCATGTGGGCATGCAGATGCTATAGGGTAGAGGACAATCTTTGATAGTGGGACGTCTTCTACCATGATGTGGCTCCAGAGGATCAAGAGCAGGCTTGGCATCAGGCATTTTTTACCCAGTGAGCCATCTGCCAACCCCAGATCTACTATTATAAAGAGGCCTAAAGCATGTTCTTCTAGAATAATAGCATAATTTATCCATGAGTTAGCAAGAAAAATAAGCTAAATGTGGGTTCACTGATAAGAGTAAATCCCTCCTAGTTTGGCATGCTATTTTAATAAATTCTAAATTCTCCAAGTAACTATAGGAATAATAATAATAATAATGATAATAAAAAACTCTTAGAGTATGAACTGTTTCCTTAAAGTTAACTATTTAAATGATTGCATATTTTATTATATTCATATAACAAGTGAACAAGAGAATTTTTTAACATAAATAATCACATGTCTGAAAGCACAAAGAGAAATATTTGCTTCATGCACTTTGCTATTTATCCTGGGACCTGTTAACAGAACACACATCAGTTGAAGGCCTTATATTTAAGATGGTTTTGTACCTTACTTTTGTGTATAATCTGATGACATATCAATCGTGTCAGCTTTGGAAGGAGGACAGAGTTGAGTGGAAAGAAGACAGTAATTTAATCCCAATGCCAGAAGTTAGAAAGTAATTGGATTGGCTCTTTTCTTACAAAATGCTTAACACTTCAGAGTTGGTGGTTACAGACTGCAGTTATAGCCATATAATGGGGTAGTAGACTTAACCAAGAAAATGTCTCAATGGAGTAAATCTACCGTCTTCTTGTTCAACATCTTATACATTTCTGAATATATTTTAGGAATTAAAGTAGAGAACAGAGATTTTTTTTTAACATCCCTAAAATGTGAACTCTAGGCTAAAAGCATTTTACAGATTTCAGCTTTTGACATACCTTTAAACCCCCCAAAAGTAGCCAACATAATTACAAAGCACAGCATATCATGGTGGTTATTTTATGCAAATAATCATATTAGTTCTAAACTTTTGTGTGTTAAATATAGCACTCGAGGCTGCTGAGTCCATAAATCTAGACAGGGTTGAAGAATCTATAATTAGTAGAAAACATATGTAACTCTAATGTGAGCAGTGGGCCTTGGCATGCACAAGTTCAACACTGTACCTTGGAAAGTTCAAAAGGACTATTTTCAGAATAGTCTGATTTCAACTTAAGAACTACAGGAGGCAGAGGAACAGAGGGGCAGAGGGGCAAAGGAAGGCAGATTACTGTGACTTTGAGACCAGCTTGGTGTATATAGTAAGACCCTCTCTCAAAGAGAATAACAGATAAAAATATAAAAATCCAATAGAATCATTTCTGGCAAGGATTGTAAAGAAAACTTCAGTATTTTGCTGTTTTGTTTTGTTGGATTTTTTGTTGTTTGTTTTAGATAAATCAGTCCCCCAAGGGTACATTGATTCAGTTATCAGTCCTCACATGCTTCTTTATCTTTTGGGGGGAACCTTGTCTACATTGCCTTTTCCCATGTTAATGGACTCGCTGATGCTCTTGAGTTTTGAACTATGTTCCACTGTTGTTTTTTCAATCATTAGTATCTACATGTGTATTTCAAAGGATGTTCAAAGTGCTAAACATGACCCTTGCACTCAGGTTTCTTGGAACTTCCCTATTTTATAGCCAGCCTTTACTGTGGGTTCTCTTTTATGCCAACATTGTATTCTGAGTTACTAAAATCCCTGAATCATCATTACATGTTAAAACAGCCCATAGATTTCCTAATGTAGGTGTGGAGATACTATCAGCCCACCATGGATATTCTCATCATGAAGAAGGCTCATTCTCATATTCTCACCACACATCATACCTCAGGTTGCCACATAAGCTAAAGTGAGTCGTCTTATCTGTAACTGCTTCAAGAGTTTGCTGTAAATGTCAGATTCATTAGATAAGGTTTACACCGCCAACTCAGCAACTTCGGAAGCTTATAAACAAAAATTTAGGCTTACAGAGATTAAATAAAATTGTAAATATTTATCAATTTTTTTCTTGTTCTTGATGTTGTTGTTGTTCTTCTTCTTCTTCCTCTTCCTCTTGTTTCTTTTTCTTTTTCTTCTTCTCCTCCTCCTCCTCCTCCTCCTCCTCCTCCTCCACTTCCTCATCCTCCTCCTTTGAAGACTGAATCTTTCTGTGTAGTCCATCATGTCCGGAAACTCTCTGTGTAGACTATCCTGTCCTTGAACTCACAAAAATCAACCCATATCTTTAGCCTGAGTACTGAGATTCAAGGTGTATTCTTCCATGCCTGGCTAGCAATTCTGTTTTCTTTTCTTTTTTAAAAAAATATTTACTTTTTTTTATGTATATGAGTACACTGTAGCTCTCTTCAGATACACCAGAAGAGGGCATCGGAGCCTATTACAGTTGGTTGTGAGCCACCATGTGGTTGCTGGGAATGGAACTCAGGAGCTCTGGAAGAGCACTCAGTGCTGAGCCATGTCTCCATCCCTTAGCAATTGTATTTTCATCTACAGGTATGCAGTCTAGTAAACTCAGGTTATCATGCTTGGTAGCAGATGCCTCCAAGCAGCTGCCCCGGGTCACTGGTGACAAGAAATACTCTTGACAGATATCTAAGAACTAAAACACTCTTAGTGCCCAAGGGGACTGCATGAATCTCCCTGGGAAGGAGAAATAGAATAATAGATCTTGTGGGTGAACTGGAGGTGGGTGGGAATGGGAACATGGGGGATCAGGTAGAGGAAGAATAGAGGAAGAGGGTACTGGGAGAGATGACTGGAATTGAGGGTGGGGCGTTTCGGGGCAAGGTAGAAACCTAGCACTATGGAAACTTCCAGGAATCTATGAGGGTGACCTTAGCTAAGGCTCCTACAAATGGGGGAAGTGGAGCCTGAATCAACCATCTTCTGTAACCAAGCAAGGTTTCCAGTAGAGGAATTGAGACACCAACCCAGCCACAAAACTTTCAACCTACAATTTGTCCTGCCTGTGGAGAGATGTGCTGGGGTAAAGGTGGTACAGAATTGTTTGGGGGGGGTGGGGGAAGGGCAACCAATGACTGGTTTGACTTGAGACCCATGCTATGAGAGGGAGCCCACACCTAACACTCCCTGGAGGACCATGACCCAGAGACTGGATAGCCCAGAGGCCTAAAATAGAACCCCAAAGCAGAGGAATTGGGGAAGATGAAATGACTCTTGATACTCCGCATACTTGTAAACCAGAGCCTGTCATAACTGTCATCAGAAAGCCTTCATCCAGTCACTGATGGTAGCAGGTGCAGAGACCTACAGCCAAACATTAGGCAGAGCTCAGGGAATCCTGCAGAAGAGAGGGAGAAGGAATTGTAGGAGCCAGAGGGGTCAAGAACACCAAAATATTCAACTAAACAGGGCTCTTAGGGACATAGAGACTGACTCAACAATCAGGGAGCCTATATAAGTCTGACTTATGTCCTCTGCCTGTATGTTATGGTTGTGTACTTTGGTCTTCTTGTGGGACTCCTACCAGTGGGATCTGGGACTGTATCTGACTCTTTTGCCTGCCTTTGGGAGTCTTTTCCTCCTAGTGGGTTGCCATGTTCAGCCTTAATATGAGGGAAGTGCCTAGTCTTATTGCAACTTGATAAACATGTTTGGTTGATATCCTTGGAAGGCCTGCCCTTTTCTGAAGGAAAAGGGAGGGGTGGATCAGAGAGCAAGGGAGGGAGGAACTAGAAAAAGAGGATGGAAGAGACACATGGCATCAGTATGTAAAATATGAGAGAAGAATAAATTTTAAAAAATCCTTAGCCCAAATAAACCTTTGTGTTATCAAATGCACAGTAACTTCTGACTGAACCAGTTTAGTGTTACAACTAAGGCACAATGAGGGAACATTTCTGTGATTAGTCCTTCAACATATGCACATATAGTGTCTAAGTATTCCATTTTAAACAACTATTCTTTTCCATGTAAATATTGTCCTAATTCAAAATATTTGGGGGAGAAAAGTGAATTATTCTCTTAAATAATTAAAGTTTACCCAGTGGGAAGTATTTCTGTCCCAGAAATGTCAAACTGTTAATTAGTTTCTCTGAACTGCAGCCTATATTTAGTGAAGACTATACCCTCCGTGATGTGAGTGAACATTACAGAACAGTTGGGGACAAAGGGGAAGGCAAGTCATCTGAAAGGTCAACCCCTGGTGAATTCTTGTCTGGCTCCGGAAGAGACAAGTCTCCACCCTTCCCTGATTGTACTTCTCTGGTGTAGAGATGACCTTAGACCACAAGGAAGGAGAGACAATTGCTGTCTTCAGCATACCAGTTATTGAAGAAATTAAGTTTCAGTAGAAAGGATTTTACTTTTAATATATAGATGAAATATATATACACATATATAGTTATATTTTCATTTGTCAGCATCCCTTCTTATGGAAAATAGTGACTACTGTCAAAACTGACATTTTGAGGGTTACATGAGATGGATAGGAGGGGGAGAGGAAAGGAAGCAAACGCAAGAGACTCCTTGGGCCGTGAAGAATTGAAGTTAATGAAATAAATTTCAAAAGTTGCTATATTTTACTATAGTCTATATGTATGAGAAATACACATGAAAATGTGCACTGGAAGGCCTTCAGTTTAGTTTATTTCTCAAATATCTTATTTTACTGAAATTCTAGAGCTAGCATCTCTCCTGTGAAGGCACTTGGTGTGGTATTTACACCTGTTGCCACGTCACTGATGTGAGAAAACACTTAATGAGAAGTGATAGGTCAAAACCTAAAAAAAACATGCTGGATGCAATAGCAAACACTTTTTTCCCCCCAGTACTAGGTAAGATGACGCAGAAAGGTCTTAAGTTCAAGGCTTCTCTGGATAGAAGGAGTACAATACAGAGAGCAAAGATAATCCAATGTCTGAGTACCGTAGCGGGTGAAGGTAAAAACAGCACCTAGTGTTTTTAAATCATCTTTCATTAGTTATAGAATTGCAAATTGCTGATGAAAATGCTCTGTTTTCTCCCAACATATATGTACGTATGCATCTCATTATATATATATATATATATATATATATATATATATATATATACATATATATGTATATATATACATATATATGTGTGTGTGTGTGTGTGTGTGTGTATCAATACTGTAAGAAAGCAGAGTCTCTTCATTAGCAATTTGCAATTCTATAATAACTGTGTCTTAAAGGTGACAGAAAAGGCTAGAGTCAAATAATTCAGTGTCAAAAAAACCCTTGATTTTTAAAAGAAGTGAAAATGAAAATGTTGATTCAAATTTTTTTTAATTTCCTGAATTTAAGAAAACAAATCAAACATCTTGAATAAAGAAGTTTAAAAAAAAAAAAAAAAAAAAAAAACCTAAGTTTCACAGGCGAGTAGAAAGAAAGAAAACCACAACCACAGCCAATACCAATCACAGGGTGCTTCTTGTGGGCCTTCAGAAGACTGGCAGTAACTACACTTGAATCTGTTTTCAAGGTCATCCAAGATCTTGAAAGAGAGGGGGAGACGGAAAGAACAGTGCCGGCAAGAAAGGGTGTACATCAAGAGGCCCCCTTGGTTTCTCAAGTTCGTAAGACAGAGTAAGGACACTTACCAGATTCAGCTTTGAACCTTCAGTGATGGAACCAGCAACAACCCTGCTGATTGTGGATTACTATGACTACACAAGCCCAGATCCTCCTATCATGGAGACTCCCTCCCACCTGTCCTACACATCTGTCTTCCTCCCTATCTTTTACACAGTTGTGTTCCTGACTGGAGTGTTGGGGAATTTCATCCTCATGGTCGCTCTGCATTTCAAACGCGGCAATAGAAGATTGATCGACATCTTTATCGTCAACCTGGCTGCCTCTGACTTCATTTTCCTTGTCACCGTGCCTCTTTGGATGGATAAGGAAGCCTCTCTAGGGCTATGGAGGACTGGCTCTTTCCTGTGCAAAGGCAGCTCCTATGTGATCTCAGTGAACATGCACTGTAGTGTCTTCTTGCTCACGTGCATGAGCATGGACCGTTACCTGGCTATCATGCACCCAGCCTTAGCCAAGAGATTGCGAAGGAGAAGCTCTGCATATGCAGTGTGTGCCGTCATCTGGATCATCTCATGCCTCCTGGGGTTGCCCACTCTGCTGTCCAGGGAGCTCACTCACATTGAAGGCAAACCATACTGTGCAGAGAAGAAACCCTCGTCCTTAAAACTGATGTGGGGCCTGGTAGCCTTGATTACCACCTTTTTCGTCCCCCTCCTGAGCATTGTGACCTGCTACTGTTGCATCACAAGGAGGCTGTGTGCTCATTACCAGCAGTCGGGAAAGCATAACAAGAAATTAAGGAAGTCCATAAAGATCGTCATTATTGCGGTGGCGGCCTTCACCGTCTCCTGGGTACCCTTTAACACTTTCAAGCTCCTAGCCATTGTTTCCGGGTTCCAGCCAGAAGGCCATTTTCACTCCGAGGCTTTGCAGCTGGCCATGAATGTGACTGGGCCCTTGGCCTTTGCCAGCAGCTGTGTCAACCCTCTCATTTACTATGTCTTTGACAGCTATATCCGCCGGGCCATTGTCCGTCGACTGTGCCCTTGTCTGAAGACCCACGACTTTGGGAGCAGCACTGAGACATCGGACAGTCACCTCACTAAGGCCCTTTCCAACTTTATTCATGCAGAGGATTTCGTCAGGCGGAGGAAGAGGTCTGTGTCACTCTAAAAGGAGCTGCGACATTTCAAACTCTGCTGGCACTCTTAGGAAGCTGGGTTTTGTCAGCAGCAGAGAAAGAGAAGAGCATTAAAGATGAAATTCATATTGATTCATAAATCCAAGGAAGTGTTGGCTTTTTTAAAAAGCCTACCTGAAGAGCTCTTGTGCTGTGGATCTAATTAGGCCATATGCAGTGTGTTCACCTTAATCCAGCCAAGCAGACAAAAAAATACAAACGCCACTGTCCTTGAACTCAAAGGCTGTTTTCTTCATGCATGCATTCGGACCTTTCAAGACCATCCGCTGTTTGTGCTGGGCTGTGTTTGGAAGAGACACTTTGATCTGGTAAGAAGTGTAGTGGGATGTACCTCACTGTCCCTGAGTTACTGAGATTGACTCTGGTCCCAGTTAACAATCTTTTAACAGTCTATCTGGTTAGTCTTCCTCTCTGTCCTGCACTGGCTTTCAGACCATAGCTTTGGATTGAGAAAAAAAAAAAAAAAAGAAAGAAAATCCATATGAGGAAAAAGGCACCGTGCATTGTGTTTATGAATCGAGTGTCACCTCATCACCTGATCTGGAATGCGCTAGCAGGTATTCATTGCGTAAGGTTTGACCTTTGTCTTGTAAGAAACACTGGGAACAACAATTCAGCTTATCATAAGCCATGGTAACTGCTTTTAAAAAAGATTTTAATACGCTGTTTGTTTTCATTGCCTTTATAAATTGGAATTTGACTTTGTTGTAATTACATGTTTTGAATTACCTATCATCTAGTTATCAAATGAAAATGTTACTACTAATGTAATTGGAGTCGGGAGGGAGGCTTGGTCCCACCTCCATGCAGACTATCACTTAAGGTTCTAATTAAAATGTTACTGTGCACACATTCTTTTAACAATTCCTTTGCTTGGTGTATATAATTTCAAGATGATGTGGGATGCTCTGTATCCAGCTGAAATAAAAGATCTATCAGAGAAGTGGTGCTAGTATATTACATACATATGCTTTCAGTCTCCAGAAGGTTGCTGAGTCTCCTTACCTAGTGCAACACTCACTGAATCAGCTTGTGCCCGTATTTAAGGCAGAACAGCACAGCAGTCCAGTGGGTTATTCTAAGCTTGGGCTTTGAGTTAAGAAAAAGTGAGGTTTTATTTCCATTGTTGACCCAAACAAAGTACCTTTTTATTGCTGGGCTTAGAACTAAGAAAATACAGATTATTTTCAGAGACTAGCTTACTTAATTTCCTCCCAAGTACCTTTCACAGTAAAAAAAAAAAAAAAAAAACAAACTCAAATATTGGATTTTTCCTATATTGAACCTATTTTTGAAGCTGAAAGTACAAGTTTTGGTTTGACAAATTATTTAATTTATTTCTCTACAGTTACTAAATAAAATACTACATTGTATAAGTATTCTTTATAGTAAAATATTAATTTTAATAACATTAATACCAGTACCAAATATAGTAGCAGCTATTTAATAGATTGTTGTGTTAATAGAAAGAAGACTGTGTAAACTGTAGCTAAAAAGGTTTTCTGAAAACTTCAAAATTGAATACAAAATAGTTAAACAGTTCTTAAAGCTTAAGTAAAAGCAGAATACAGAACATTGAAGACTCATTTTTATCACACAGAACAGTGAAACACCTTACTAACCACGGAAGTTACTGCATTTGAGAAATGCTTCTAAAAATTAAGCAGAGATAGTCATTCAAAATGAGAAAGCCTAGGACATTCCTTTAAGCATTGCCATGATAATATCAGGTTTTAACTATTCTTAGGACCAATCAAATCAAACAACACACATTGCCAAGAATCTTCAGAAAATAAATCTGACACCTTAACACATTATATCTTTCAGGTTACACCCAAAGTTAATAAAATGAGATAAAGGTAATAATCTAAAGGAAAATATCTAGTAAGGCTGCTTGTTTTCATTTACTTTAAACTATTCTGTCTTTAACAGCAAAGCCAACAGTACACCAGTGTCCAAAGCATTTCTACAGTAGTTTTCTTGAATTTATCCCCCCAAAGAAGCCCTCCATCAAAACCTTGGTAAGGTGTTGCCTTATAATTAATGGTTAGTTTTCAAATGAATGTAATGAAGACTGCATAGTCCCAGGAATGCATCTAAAGATTCATACTAACCTGATGCTTCTTGAGATATTTGTGTCCACTCTGCCAAGCCAAATCACGTCTCTGCTGACCACAACAGTAAAGGCCATGAGAGAAGACCCTGTGCACGACTGAGATTGCGCTATCACTGGGGTCACAAGTTAATTTCTTTTTGAAAACTGCAGAGATCACAGTATGTGGTGATAGGCAGAAGAACCCCTGTCCTGTGAGTCATCTCCAGCCCTGAAATCCCTCGCCTTTCACGCTGGCAATCTCAGAAGGGAGAAATGAGTCGCCTGCTTTGTCTGGCGACAAAGAGTAAGCCTCGGTTTTTTTTTTTTTTTTCTACAGAGCTCATTCACAAAAGCCAAGCAATACTAAAATAACTGTAAGTTTATTTTAAAAAGCCATGTCATTGGTGTAGCCTGCTAACAGGACGATGGCTGAAGCCCTGTCAGAGAGACCCAGAGCATCATTGAAACCACTGAACTATTTGCATTACCAACTGCTTGATTTAAGTCAACATTTTTTTTTAAATTTTTCTTTATTGGAGAGAAAGTAATTATGGCTAGAATTTACATAGACTTGCCCAGGAAAATAAGAGTCTGCAGATATTATGATTTTTATTTCACAGATGTAAAAAGAAAAATTCTACCTACATTAGAATGAGTTGCCTACATTGTTTCTGGTTATTTTAGTCATTTCTATAATAGAGCTGTATTTCATAGCCAAATTGGTAAATGAAAATCATGTCCTAAAAGGGTACAGCAACCCCCCTCCCCCCCAAAAAAAACAACCTACTTTAAATGTCTAGTACATCAAACAATTAATATGAGTTCTTAGGACAAAGTGAACTACCAGTTCTGATAAAGAGTCTATTTGTAATATATATATACTAAGTAAGTATGCACAAAGTTTCTAAGTCTTAAACGTACTTTTAAATTATCATGGAATTTTGTTGTTCTTGTTATTATTTGTTTACTTGTGGTTTTCCAAGTCAGGGTTTCTCTGGCTGTCCAGGAACTATGGCTGTGCAGCCTGAATGCTGGGATTAAAGGCCTGTGCCACCACTTCCGGGTCATGGACATTTTTTTTAAGTTGGCTCCACATGAGTAAGTTGAAATGCATCCAGTTAGACAAGCATTCACTCAGAAGACATGCAATACAATGTTGGCCTTACCTTTATGATTTCTTAAATGTCTTTAAGAGATGTTGATGATCTAACAGTCCTTGATTATTTCCACTCCTAATTAAGAAGGTTTAATAATTAGCTGATCCCCTATCACTCCCTTCTAGTAGTTACTCTTCATCAATAATACTTTATACTTCTTAACACTGATAAGAAATTTAACACTTTTGTTATTGTTTATCAATTCTTTTTTTTTAATGTTACTTTTAGCTCAACACTCATTCAAAGGAAAGTATAAAATGTTCTTCCTAGCATATTGTGATCTATGTTCTCTGAAAGCATTCTTTCATTTGCTCTTGATTATGTATAAGGCACAAGATATAAGCCATTTGTATATCAAATAAGATTTTATGTATAAAAATGACACAGCACTAAAGACTATTTCAAAAAGAAACTCTCTGTTAGTGCTCTGCAAACCCACCTTTGCTGTGTCCCTTATAAAGTTCAGATCATCTGTAATTAATGGCTATAGATCTTGAAATTTTTACATGTCCTTGAATGTGTATATTCCAGAATAACATAATCAACTCCATAAAAAGTTAATGAAATGTAAGGTTTAGAATATGTTTGGGTTATAGAGAATGAGGTGTTGGTGCTCAGTGTATGGTCTCACTCTACTTCAGTGACTCATTCCTCATTATGATGAATAAGTGGGTGGTCTGAATTTATGATTTCTAGCTTTAGATCTGTAGGGTTCTTTGAAAACAATCAAACACACACACACTAAACACATAGTGTTAGCCATACACAATGTATTGCCATAATTGTTGAATCTCCTTGCTGTATGTATGCCAACAAACCGCAAGTACTCATTCTTTTGACAAAGCCATTTTCTGTAGTGCAACCACAGCCAATTAGCGTCTATTAAATTTTGTTCCTATGATTAAATATCTTACTGTGTTTTCTCAGAACACATAAACCTTTCACCTTTTACCAGTATTCTAGATGAATTACTTGATGAATGCAACCGTTCTCTATTTCCTTGCTTAAATATGGAATATAAAACTAAGGGGCTGTAAAACAAAGAAAAGAACACAGCAAATGCAAAATACAAAGTGGCTCGTGTACATGCATCAATGTTTGCATGACAAACACAAATAGAATAAGGTGCCTGGTAACAGTTTAAATAAATAGGTTCTCCTCAATCTATTTTATCTATTATTCATATGTCTATTCTCCCCCATGATCTGTCTAGGACTTTATTAGACTATAGCATGTGAAGATGCCAAAGTAGAACTTGTTTCTTCAAGAAGTTTACAACAAAGTTGATTTTTTTAAATAGTCAAATAATGAAAAACTAAAACTCAAAAAGGGCCTCACATTTAAAAAGATTATAAGACAAATGCATTTCTTTGGTGTTTTCTGATGCTGACAAAAAAACATTACATTTGCTTATTCTGTAAGCAGTCACTGCTTATTGCATCAGATGATAATAAGACAGCTATAGTCACCTCCTAAGGTGTGGTCAATCCCTCAGGGAAATGTTTACCGTGGCATTTCCAGGAAAAGTGCTGCCTCCGATCTCAAAAATTGTTTTTGAGATTATGGATTATTTCAATAGATTGTTCACACGAAGAAGAATCCTGACCAACATTAGATTTCAATTTACTTTGAAAGGACAAACTAAACAAGCAAGCAAAGCAGAGCAGAAGTGTCTGAAGAACTTCCCAGATCACGTGATGGGGTGAGATGCCCTCTCACTTGCCCTCAGTCTCCATCCAGCAAAAGCAAAACTAACAACAGCTCTGGTAGAGAAGTGGTAAATGAGAAGCAGAACCCTGCCTGCAGTTTCACTTTTGGAGAAAAAAAAAATACAAATTCACAGGGCTTGAAGGCAGATGGAAAAGCCTACTCCGTTTGTAATGGAAATGGTTCTTGAAATGCAGCCCTGACTCCTGCATTGTTAACACTAGCTTAAAATCAGAAAAATTAGTCAGGAACAGAAAGAGTCAGTGTAGAGCTGCACAATGTATGCGGCTGGAAGGATTTAAAGTCAAAGCCATTTCATTCCTGTGATCAGAACAAAACCTACTGGAGATAGTCTTGTGAAAAATACTCACATCAATATTTAAAGATGACCGTAGTAACATAACAAAACACAGTTTTACAGGTCAGATCTTGTAAAGCTGACAACTATTTAGATATTCAATACTGCTTGGCCAGGAATAGACCCATGCAATGCAAGGTAGGTTTACTAAGCATTGCTTGATTAAGCTTTCTAAATGCAATTTGGAAATATATCAAGAGCAATTCCACTTCTAGGATTTGACCCTGGGGAGCAAATGTGGGCAGTGCCGTGAATGGACATGCACAAGGAAGTCTCTTTTTGTATTTTTATTGCAACATTGCTTGCAGACATAGGAAATAAACTTTTATGTCCAGGATTGACCAAGCAAGGCCCAGGTGCACCCTCACTATCAAAGACTATGCAGTCATTAGAAACTATTCTGAGACCTTTGTCATTTTCAGGGGCCCGGTATCATATCAAACAATACCTGGTTTTTTCAAAACAACCATTTGGGAACTGTTATGTATTTAAAATCTTTAAAGATGATGTTTAATCTGAAGTTTAAGCATTCCTTCCTTTTGCATTAATACATTTAATTATCAAACCTTAAATTTTATGTCTATCTCCCAGAAGGGAAGAGAGTTCCCTCTAATCCTGTATCATGAGTGGGGTCTGGAGAACTGTCCTAGTATTTGAAAATCCCATTTCTTTCTTTGTTCTACATGAAACACTCAGCTAAAACTAAACCAGAATATTATCTACTAAAATCAAAATGAAGAGATTTTTACAACTATTTCAAATATTAAAAATTCATGATTTTGTTTATTTATTGATATTGTTTGCTTCTGACAAATTATGCTCATGAAAGGTAAGGCATATGCTTCATTATACATAATTTTTAAATTATCTGAAGTTTCTTGGCCATTCTAGCTATCATATGATTAAAGAAATGGGTGATTCTGTAAACTTCTCTTGATTCCCATTCAAACCTTTCTCTATATTACATATTTATTATTCAATGGAGTACTTTTCTAGATGTAAGTTCACTATGATTGTAGGCAAAAATAGTAATACCCTGTCACCAGGTGATAGAGTAGTGCTTCCAGCTATGACTGGGGTATTGCAAATTTTCCACAAGCTTCAGGCCTAGATTTAACATTTAATGTTGCACAACATGGTTGACTATGAACTTTTGAGGGTGGGATGTTATAAAGATAAATAAGGCAAATTTCATAAAGGCTCTAAGAAACACTATACTGGAAAACAATCACTTGCTTACTATTCCTTTAAAAAGGCAGAGAAAATTCTACAAATAATATTTTTAAATCTCTAATGAATATATTTATCATTTAACTCTAGTGACTCTGGCCAACATGTATTTGAAAACTACTTAGAGCTGTGAATCTATGATTTCCCTCAGAAGTGCCTGTAAAGTTGTATCTGGTTGGTTAGCACAAATGTATCTATACTTATGGTTAAGTCATAATCACATACAAAGATGAAAAGAAATGCCTAAGGATCTCCTGAGTCATGGCTGTGAGCAAGAGTTTCTTTCTTCAAAGCTCAACAGACTTTCTTGGTTTTGATGACCAGGTACAAAATAATCTATAAACATAAACCTTCAAATGGTTGAAATGTTCCATCAAATAGATTAAAAAAAAAAAACGTTGTAAATACTCCAAACATTTATGTCAATACATAGAAAATTAAAATAACCTTCTCCTCTCCTGCCTCTAATTGTGGTGCCTACCGACCTGCCCCCTGGAATAGTAAACTCTAATTTGCATCGGGTAGGGAAGAGAGAACAAAGAAATATCTAAGAGGTGGCATCAGTACCATCATTGTTGAAGGTTTTTTTGTTTGTTTGTTTGTTTGTTTGTTTGTTTTAATTCTAACCCCTGTTCCATGTGTTTTGTATGCTAGACACATCATGGACTAAAATTAGAGAATTTCTGTAAATGTTAACTATGAAAAGTTCGTGTTTCAAGTTTTTTATTGATGCTTGGTGAAGCAAAGCCCCAAAAAAGGCTGTGTAGAGGTATTAATAAATGTCAGGGTAACCAGGAGAAATCCTTGGGGGTTAGGGGCTGGAGGAATCCATGTACCATGGAGGACCTTTGACCTGGCAGGAGAGGGTTAAAATGTCTATAGCCCCTTCCCTCTCCCTTCACTTTGTATAACCCTGTCAAACACAGTCAATGCTAATGAATCAATTCATCCACTGGAACATCTTCAGACAAAGAAATCCTTTTGTTTAATCCTAATTTTACTGTAACTATTTCAGATTTTGTGCTTATCTTCTCTCTCTTGAGGTCAAAACAACATTAGTGGTTTTTGAGATGTCAAATGAATATTTTTCTCTCCCTCATTCTATATGCAAAACATAGAAAATGAGAAACCAGAAACCGCCTGTGTGCTTAGGAACAACAGTTTAAAAAATCTGTGTCAAGCTCCAGCTAAACTCAATTATAGTTAAAGTGCCAAATTTCAAAGGGAAATTTGCTTCTTTGCATTTTAAGTAGCTTAAGGACTATTGATTCTAGAACAGGCATATCCCAAATGTGCATTACAGATAGAACAAAAGCTCGTTTATATAAAATGTTACAGATTACAGCACAAACATTTTTTCTCAGGGGAATAGCTAAGACTAACTCAACTCACTCATTTTTCAAATGAGACGACTAAAAGAAATAAAGAATATACTCAAAAATCCAAATGTCATGTTTCTTTTAAAGCTAGAACCGTGGATATGATTGATAACAAAGGTGTTTATAGCGCTGACCTTTAGTTAGTCTGGTTGGTAACAGCCACAGAGCTGTGTTCTGTGTGCCCCACCCAACCATGACCTTGCACCTGCTCTTGTCATTCTTCTATCTCTCCACATCAAGTAGCTAGGGAGTTAACACCTGAAACAAAGGAGACCTTAGAGATCCAGGCTCCTGCACTGAGAATTGTGTCCTTTGGGTCTGGTTATTGTCTACAAGGATGGAAATTCGAAGTCTGCTGGTATCAGCCCTGTTGCCATTGGTAACGAAAGTTCAAGTATCTAGCTCTAAAGACCATTGTTGGGGAGGCCCCAACACCCATTCTCACACTTTCTATTTTATGTCAATAGGCTAAGGATTTGAGATCTCTCACCCTCAGGCAATTAACTGCCTGCACTTTCCATTGTTGCTTGTGTGCTTCAGTAAAACTTGACTCTCACCCACACAGTAAAACTTTGGTAGACTTCTGGTCTTCCATGCTCCTATACCATAGCTACAGCCACCACAGGACAAGTTAAAGGCTGTTTGAGAGGCCAATTTCTCTTGTTCCCTCCCACTGCACCACAATGAAACATGTAGCCCCCTTGCTGACCACAAAGGAACTGATCTTAAAGTTTACACGTCCCTGTAGAGAAGATAAAAATACTAACCAACTCAGACTAGAAACTCTGAGCCCTCGCTGGCATGGCTAAGCCTGCAGAGGAATCCATTCCAAAGTCCCTCCTGTATCTATACTTCCCAAGTAACTGGGCTTGAAAACACTCCCTGGATCGTATTTATTTTAACTTTCTTTCACTTGAAATCATGGGACCTAGTTCACACCAGCTCCTCAGGAGGTCTGACAGCAGTGCCTTTAGTTGTACCACAAAGTACAAGTTTTCCATATTTGTCCCTAATGGCACAAATTCAAAGAAAAGGCAGTAGTCATGGTTCTGGGAAAGAACTATTTAGTAAACCAAGTTAAATGGGGAGATTGGGATTTTTTAACAGAGTTGTACTCAATTTTTTTTTTTTTAAAAATTCATTCCTATTTAGTCCTTTAAGGACATATTCAGTAGGGCAGTGTTCCTATACAGATCCATTGGCTTGTGCTTCTTAATGTGCTTCGAACCAGAAAACACGGTGTCATTTCAGAAGTTATAGAGCAACTCATGTGCTTTCCCACCCCTCACTGATCGGCTGCTCAGGGAAAAAGAGAATATGATCCAGTTGGCAAATTTATTAAATTGAAATAGAGGATATATACATATATATGAATTTTAAATCAATAGCAAATAACATTCCAGTATAAGTATATCCCAAGGGTTGCTTGGGAGATTCTTAATGACAAGTTTATTATTCATCACAGTTGAGTGCTGTGTTTTATATGACTATGCTGTGTGAGAATAAGAAGGGAAGAGAAGGGAATTCATCATCTTAACTGTGCCAAGTGGCTTCATAGTAGAGAGCAAAGGTAGGCTGGGCGTGGTGGCGCACACCTTTAATCCCAGAACTTGGAAGGCAGAGGCAGTCTAATTTCTGAGTTCGAGGCCAGCCTGGTCTACAAAGTGAGTTCCAGGACAGCCAGGGCTACACAGAGAAACCCTGTCAAAAAAAAAAAAAAAAAAAAAAAAAAAGCAAAGGTAGACTCATGGGACAACTGCAGGCTTTTGAGCACTGCAACCAACAGGACTCTCCACATCAGCTCACAAACCCTGAATGGTGATCCTCATTTTCCTAGGATGTTCACACTTCTTCAGCTGCTGGCTTTCCAGCCAAGAAGCTCTATTCCACTCAACTCCCCCCTACAGCCCACCCATTGCCCCTGGAAGTGAAACAGGCCCTCTTCAGTTACAAAGTCCAGCCTTCATCTAAAGTGCAAGTGAGATAGCTTTCTCACTAAAATTTGAGTCATCTATGCCCAGTATCCCTGGCCCACGGGGAACACACTGATCTCCCCAAGTCACCACACTGAAGCATCTGCCTACTGAGCTTCACATAGAAGGCATTGCCTTTCTCCAGTCGGAAAGACCAGGCTGTCATAGCAAAGGCACACCCATCCCCTAGAACTCTCGGCAAGCCTTCCTGTGTTCTCTGTAGGGCTCCAAGCGTCATGGAATATGTTCCCAGGAGTTATACTTGCTCATCTGCATACTGTGATTTTACTTTCAACCCACATGGGGATTTTGCATTTATTTTATCTGGATGTCTACTTGAAATTTCAGTTTCACATTCTGTTATATAGGTTTCTTTTCTGGGAAAATTCTCACAACTTTTAATATAGCATGACTAAAGTAAAACCTGGAGGAGGAAATGAACCAAATTCCTTGGAGGACTGTCTCCTGCATGGGCTCAGTCAACCCTGGGGTGTTTATTAACAATCCCTTCCCTATCTAAAAAGGCAAGGAATTTTAGGGGGGGCTGGATTGTTAGAGGATTCTTGATGAACCACAATTTTAAAAGAAGACTTTAAAAGTATTGTATGAACTAAAAGCTTTTTTTAAAATTCTATTCTTCCAACTATCTTGTCTTATTAACAACTTTACTTCTCTAGGCTTATGAGTTTTGGTGAAGAACACATATGAGACTTTAATGTTTTATGCATAGTAGGGAGAAATTGGACACAACTGATCAAGTCATTAGGAGGAATGTATAGATGCTGCAATGACTTTATATCAAAGGCTGTTTTTAAGAATTAAAAGAACTCTTGGTTATAGTGACAAAGGGAAGATAAAGAGATCTGTATGGTAGATTAAAGAGGATAATATTATAAAATTAAATGATCACACTTGGAATGAAAGAGTAAGACTTCCATTTGTAATCCAAGCCAAACACAGGGAGCTGATTCCCTGAGTAAATAAAGAAGTTGGTGGCTCTCATACAGCTGGATCATGTTTGATAGTCTTTACTCCATGATATCGGAGGATGGAGTCTCCTTTTAGAGAGAATTGTTGTGGAAGCAGCCTGCTAGGGTGCCTCGGGAGAGTAAGCGCCCTGGATGCCTGCTCGGGGAGTAAAACTACCTCAGCCCTCTCCAAAACAGCTCAAGCAACAGTTCTCTACCACCATCTCTCTGTGGAAAGTGAATCCACAGTGAGGAGAAATGAGAAGTAAAATATTCTCTGGCAAATCCGCACTCCTAAAGACTGAGGTGAGGGAAGTGTGTGTGCGCATATGTCACGAACCTGACAGGATTCCCTAACTCTGCCCCTCCTCAGGCTAAGGGACTAGGGAAGACAGTTTGTTATTCATTCCGGTAACAACTTGCACAAGGGACTGGTTTTTCTTTGAATGCATTCAGTGTGAGTATACTTAACACACACCATGACTAAAAACCGGGATATAAAACAGGGAGGACGTCAGCTCTGAAGCCCTCCTTCAAATGCCCATCATTGTGTCCAGAAGGCAACTGGAATCAAACCCACAAGGCCTTGCCATAGAATTATTTGAGTCTGAAATCCTTAATGGAACACATCTTCTTCGTCCCTTTAACTGCCTTTCTACCCAAAAGAATAAGCTAAGTTTTCTCCAAGTTCTAAGCCGGATTGGCAAATGACACAGCCAAGTGCTTCCATTCTCCATGCGTCTGCTCCATGGGTGTGACTAACCAGCTGTACTGGTTTCTGCAAATGGTAAAATACAGTCCGGAGACTTTTCCTCTGTGAGCAATGTCTATTGGCCCAAAGGTTATCGGCTTCTGCTTCCTTCCTCAATTAACACGGGCCTTTAAAACGCTCAGTAATACAGACTACAAAGGCTTTGGCAGGGTCCCTTGCAATAAATCATTTCCACAGAGTAATAACATATGCCCAGTAATTAGCCTTCTCTCAGCATTGCTAATAAACCAGTCTTTGCTATCTGTTCCTGCTCATCTGTGTCACCCCTGAATTAAGAAGTAGTCATAACTAATTAACATCCATCCTTCAAGAAGATCATAGTGCTTACTATAAATACTCTGCAAAACAATGTGTCTTCTTATTGGCTTATAGCCTAAGCCAGTGGTTGTCAACTTCCTAGTGAGATTGGGGTTCAACTGGAGTAGAAAACTATATAAAATATGAGGGTACCGTTGCTTTAATATTAATCAAATAACACACCTTGAGTGAAAGTCAGTTTTAAACCTGTCTAAGGCATTTAAAATAAAAGCTTTGTCACACACAATGTATAGCAGGGGACTAGTTTAGAGAAGAATGAGAATAATTACATGACAGGAAGCTTCGTCCTTTATTTTGCTGTTCACAAATATAAACCATTACTAAGTCAAATACTGACAAGACACTATGTAAAGGTGTTCAGTGGAAGTTGTTCCTAAATGTTAGAGCCTGTGTAGAAGGAAACCAGTGGGTATTAACCCCAGGTCTGAAACTGGTAGGAATAGAGTAGATGAAATATAAATGTGCTCCACCTTAAGCCAAGTGATCTTATAATCTTGCAAAATTCTTCTTGTGCGTCTTAATTTATTCAGCTGTATAATCAAGATGCTACCCTATCTAAACACTTTGGTCCAAGTAGTCTTAAGGAATTTTCATTTAAAAAAAAAAAAAAAAAAAAAAAAAAAGCAGTTGGGCCAGAATACTACCTGCTCCTTGATCAAAATTGTGTTGGTTTTTGCTATCCTTCTCTACAGGGCTATAGAATTTTCTCCAGTTTCAAAGATTCCATTTCTAGCACTCTCAAACACCATTCTAATTTCCAAATCTCCTGTGTTCAAAGATTCATTCTATCCAGGCTTATACAATAAAATCAGGAGATAAGAAAAAAAAAAAAAAAACACTTTGAAAGAGGGCTTAAGGCTAAGGGAATCCAAAGCACTATTGGTTTGCTTCCTTCCCAAAGAATACATGAACTGAGCAAGAAGAAGAAATCCTTCTCCACTCTCTTCTTACGTGACCAACCATCTCCTTTATGAGCAGGTGATTATTTACAAATCTGATCTTATAAAGTGGTTTAGAGCTGAGTCCCATTTGGAGTTAGTCCACACTGTATTTTTGTGTTTCTCCTGTGACTTACAAGAGTTATTCAACTGTAAGACATTCCAAGCATTTAAGCAAAGAATGGTTGTTGTTTAAAAGATAAGAAAACAACAGTGGCTGAAACACAAGGCAAGGGTTATGAAAACACTCACCTAAGTCAAGTTTATCTCAGAAGGAAGAGGAAATGGAGTGCAGGCTAAGCAGAGTTTTCTAAAATTGGACCAGGTCACCCGGGGCAACTGACTGCTAATTAAGAGTAAACACCTCTGACCTCTTCTTTTCAAAATGCCTTGTCTGTATGTGCAGAAATGTACCTTAAATGACAAAAAGTCACAGATTACTGCATTTCATATTTCAAATAAGATTCATATTTGCCATTTAAAACAGTTCAGTGGAATCCAGAAAGACAAATGAGAGGCAAGAAGAGAGAAAGAGAGGGACGTCAGAAGCACGCCTGTGTTTCTGGAGGAGCATCTCAGAAGGCTTTTTCTGGAACCTCTTCAGCTACAGAGGAGGTGGGGCCAGCCTGAGCCTAGCGTGCCATTCTTGAAGTCACCTTGGGGTGACTCATTTGTTTTATCGTTTCTCATGAAATCGAGAGGTGGTGGCCATCACTGGAGAGTAAAGTGTGACATGCTGACTGATCTCATTACTTAGCAGAGGAAAGCAATCACACGCAAGGAGCAGAAACTCCCCACTCCTCTACTCCCAGTGGCTTCATAGAAAGTCTATTTCTACCCAAGAAGGCAGGTGTCAAATGAAAACATGGCCACGAAGAAGAGAATAAACATCTTTTTATAAAAATATAACACTAGTAATGAACAATTGGGATTTCCCCACACACTGCAGAATTTATCCTCATATTTTTAAAGTTCTCTCCTTTTCTAAATGTATCACACAGCTTTTAATCATCCAAAGATCCCTTTGTGGTTTACTTCATCTCAAACAGATAAACCTCTAATAGAGCAGTAGGATAAAAATGTCGCATGTCTGTCCCAGAGATTGCTGGGGTTTGGGAAATAATACCCCAAGTATGTCACTTGAGCATGCTGAAAACTTTGAGCTAAACAGAATAGGAAGACCTCAGAACCAAGGTTTGTAACCTTCTGCCCTCTCACTCTAACTCCCCATTCTCCCGAGGTGTGGAGAGAAGCTTTTTCTGACATGTTTCATATGCCAAAAGATGCACAGGTCACTGCCATTGTCCTGAGTGCCCTCTAAAGGAATTTCCTCCATGTGGAAGAAGGCAAATTACATTGCAGAAAAGATGGAAGATACACCGTTTACTGTGACCGGCAGGCTCTGTCACAGACTGTCACCAAGTCTTCAGACTGATGCTCAGACAGAACTTGTGTGTGTAGCAAATCGACCTCGTTTCCATTGGCATTTCCTGGCTCAGCACAGGCTCCACCTCAATCTTCTTGAAGACGCTCCAAGCTCCTACTCCTTTCATCCTCAGGGTGCTTACTTGCAAATGTGAGCTGTTCGTCATGAATCATGTCTGTGGGATGTCTGTGCGTGCGTGCAATTTAAATGGTTTTTCTCAGGTCAGTCTGTCTATAGTCCATTTATTTATATTTATTTATTTATTAAAACATCAGTGAGGGTGGGAGGAGGTTTCCATCATCATGAGACACCAATGAGCTAAAAGAAGGAAGTGATCATACAGCAAGGTAACACTAAAGGAGTCAGCTTCCCTCTCTCCTGGAGCAATAGGTCATTAATTTAGCCTGAGCTAAAATAAATGGCAGAGACAGGTTCTGATTTTGTGCCACACTTGGAAAAGAAAGAGCACAGCTTTTGTGGATCATTTCTTGGGGGGGCGGGTAAAATTGATAAATGTACTTCACTAAATATGTTCCAAACGTATCTAAGTTGTCCTTAAAACAATAAAATAAACTGATTCTTTCTTCAGTCTTATAGATGGGAAGGTAAGCACATCCCATTCAGGGACAAGCAAAGACAAAGTGGCAGAATCCAGGCAGGCAGTCCTCAAGGCATGTCTGCAGCTTGTCTGCTTCAGGGGCACCGTTCTCTTTGTGAGTAATAACCAAAATCTTGGCATCACTTCAGATCAAAGAGCAGAGAATGTACTGTCTCGGCGGAGCCTTCCTCACTATGCTGGGAAGATACTTGTCACTCAGGTAAGAAAAATAAGTCTCCGGGAGTTCTCACAATCACTCACGCAGGAAGTAATCCAGCCATGGCCAGGACCGGGAGCCAATGCCTTCAACTCTGAGCGTTCAGTGTTTCCTCTTGACTCTGAGGGTTGCCCCCTCCCCTCCTGGCGATCTGTGAGAAAACTATAGTTCACACCATCTCTCACACCCATGCAGAGCCAGAGCCTTAGTCCAGCAAGCCTGTGGCTTTCTTCTCCCTACAAGGATTTTGTCTTTTTGAACTTTAGCACTTGAATCTTTCATAGGCCATCTGCACTTCCAAGTAACAAAGGATTGGAGATAGTGTTTTGGTATGGTTTTAATGAAGGCTTTATTTTATACAGAAAGTTTAGGTCTCCAAAAGCCTGCAGGGGACAGGGAGGTACACTCATAACCTCTCTGTTATCAACCTCCCAGCAGCCAGTTTGAGGTAAATCCATTACAACCACCGATGGATCTACATTGCCATGTCCCTCCCGTTTAGTCTCATAGAGCAGCTTGGGGTTCACATGTCACATTATATATTGCACGCTTTGGGGCATCAGCATTATAAGCCACAGAGTGGTTCACTGCACTAAGCATCCTTTGTATTCTTTCTTTTCAACTCCCTCACCTCTCAGCTGTTGGTCTTTTTCACTGAGGAGTTACTAACAGTTTGTGTGAAACAAAAAATAAACCAGCAAGCTAGTGGAAGGAGGTGCAGAGACAAAGTTTGGAGCTAAAATGAAAGGATGGACCATCCAGAGAGTGCCCCACCCGGGTGGTCCATCACGTAACCAGCCACCAAATGCAGACACTACTGCATACGCCAGCAGGATATTGCTGAAAGGACCCTGATATAGCTGTCTCCTGTGAGGCTTTGACAGTCCCTGACAAATACAGAAGTGGATGATCACAATCATCTATAGGACAGAACATAGGGTCCCCAATGTAGGAGCTAGAGAGAGTACCCAAGAGCTGTAGGGGTCTGCAACCCTATAGATGGAACAACAATATGAACTAATCAGAACCCCCAGAGCTCATGTCTCTAGCTGCATATGTATTAGAAGATGGCCTAGTTGGCCATTATTGGGGAAGAAAGGCCCTTGGTCTAGCAATGTTGATATGCCCCAGTACAGGGGAATGCCAGGGCCAAGTAGTGGGAGTGGGTGGGAAGGGGAGCAGGGCAGGGGGAGGGTATAGGAGACGTATGGGATAACACTTGAAATGTAAATGAAGAAATTCTCTAATAATAAACAAATAAGTATAAAAAAAGAGTTTGATCTAAAATCAATAAAACATCCTGAAACTCAATAAATAAATAAATAAATAAATAAATAAATAAATAGATTTTTAAAACCCACAAAATAAAACCCTTTATATTATGAAAATAATGAATAGTGTGCAATAAAACATTCACAGTAGGGAAAATATGTACACATATAAAAAGAGACCAACTTTTCACTGGAGAATGAGCTGTGAGCTGCAGAAGGTCAAGCCAACAAAATCCAGGCATGGATTGGGGAGGAGGACAATGTAGCTATGGAGCTATCGGATTAATAGGCACTGGGAGAGGAAGAATCAGTTTTAGGGTATAGTCCCTAAATGGTTATTCCCCTCTGTGTTCCTGTGCTCCAGTAGTAGGCCATACATCTAAATTTTACAGGCAAAATTAATTAATTAATTAATTAATAAGAAAGACGCAACATTGAGTAGTGAAGGCAGGGAGAGTAGAATGCTGTATTTGAGAGAAATTGGGGAATGTAAATATATACTCGAAACACATTGTACGAAATTTTCAAAGAATTAATAAAAATGAAGGAAAAAAGAAAAATAAGCAGTCTATGTATAAAAGACATTAATTTCTGTAACATAAATATAAATGTAAGTATATAAAATATATAAAAATCATCTCATGCTTAACTATGAAGTGCAAATTCTACAAAAGAAAAAATCTACAAAATACATACTAATAATTTTACAGATAGATAGATAGATAGATAGATGATAGATAGATAGATAGATAGATAGATAGATAGATAGATAGATAGATGATAGATAATTTGACATTTCACCTCTTCCTTTTCCTCCTCCTAGCCACTCCCATGTACCCCACTTTCTCTCAATCTCACGGCCCCTTTTTCTTTCATTGTTGTTGTTGCTGTTGTTGTTGTTTTGTGTGTATGTGTTTCTAAATATATACATACAACCTGCTTAGTCAGGATAATGTTACTTGTAGGTATGTATTTTCTGAACTGACCATTTGGTATTGGATAAGAATGGTCTCCCTAGGTAGACCATTTCTCAGACTCTCAGCATTCCTTACTGCCTGTGGTTCTTTCTCTAGGCTTAAGGTCTCCTGGGCCTCTTCCTTCCATATTAATGTGTTTATTGGTATTGTCTTTGTTCGGGTCTGTTTTAGTCAGCCACGTTGGTGAGACATCATGGGAGTAACTTCTGTGACACTTCTAGGAGACACAATCTTACAGCAAACTCCCCAATTTTCTGGCTTTTCCAATCTTTCCACCCCTACTTCCACAGTGATTCCATTAAATGTAGGCATTGTGTCAGTTGGGACTGGGCTCCACAATTCTGCATTTTGATTGGCTATGGGTTTCCTGTAATGGTCTCTTTCATTTGTTGCAAAAAGAAGTTTTCTTTCTTTTTTTTTAACTTTTTTTATTAGATATTTTCTTCATTTACATTTCAAACGCTATCCTGAAAATTCCTCATACTCTCCCCCTGCCCTGCTCTCCTACACACTCACTCTCACTTCTTGGCCCTCGTCTTCCCCTGTATTGGGGCATATCAAGTTTGCAATACCAAGGGGCCTCTCTTCCCAATGATGGCCGACTAGGCCATCGTCTGCTACATATGCAGCTAGAGACACGAGCTCTGGGGGTTCTGGTTAGTTCATATTGTTCCACCTATAGGGTTGCAGACCCCTTCAGCGCCTTGGATACTTTCTCTAGCTTTTCCATTGGGGGCCCTGTCTTCCATCATATAGATGACTGTGAGCATTCACTTCTGTATTTGCCAGGCACTGGCAAAGCCTCATATGAGACAGCTATATCAGGGTCCCTTCAGCAAACTCTTGCTGGCATATACTATAGTGTCTAGGTTTGGTGACTGATTATGGGATGGATTCCCAGGTGGGGTAGTCTCTGGATGGTCCATCCTTTCGTCTTAGCTCCAAACTTTGTCTCTGTAACTTCTTTCATGGGTATTTTGTTCCCTATTCTAAGGAGAAATGAAGTATCTACATGCTGATTTTCTTGATTTTATTGTGATTTGCAAATTGTATCTTGGGTATTCTAAGATTCTGTGCTAATATCTGCATATCAGTGAGTGCATATCTAATGACTTCTTTTGTGATTGGGTTACCTCACTAAGGATGATATTCTCCAGATACATCCATTTGCCCAAGAATTTCATAAATTCATTGTTTTTAATAGCATAGTAGTACTCCATTGTGTAAATGTACCACATTTTCTGTATCCATTCCTCTGTTGAGGGACATTTATGAAAAGAGAACTGTACTTATCTGTTAGGTTAAGTATATTTAGAATGTACTTAGGGATTATGCTAGTTTAGCAAAATTGTGTCTGTAGGTTCTCTAAAATCCATGACTTCAGTAGCCTTGACTAGTCGACAAGGTCTGCAGTATCGGGCATGGTTTTCTTCTTGCTTAGAAGAGCACTGGTTACAGCCAAGGTGCCACTATTGCACCCTTAAGGTATTGTGCTATGCTGCTCATTCTTCTGCATTTGACTCCCTCTTCCTCTCTAGTTAAAGCCCTCCCCCACTTTTCCAGTTTCCCCATTCAGATCCCTCGTACCTTGCTATTACCCTCTCTACCAAAATGGCAAAATTTTAATGTGAGTTATAGTGTATGAAGCTACTCATCCGTGATGAGGCACTGTTCAATGAAACAGGACCATACTAAAGAGTTTACATCCATGTTTTAAGTCTTTTCAGTTCTACTTCTAGGAATTTGTCTTGGAGACGTGTTTATTTTCATAGAAATAACCAGATGTGCATGGCTATAGTGGTATTTCTTGTTTATTAGCTATGCTTAAAATGACGTAGAAAGCCATCGTGGCAGTACTGACTCCAAGAATGCCCCTGCCTCAGCCATGGAGAGGAGGTTATAGCTGGCATGTGGCAGAGGCTGGTGCAAGAAGGTTCAATTTCAGTCTGACTCACTCAGGGGCTGCCAAGTTGCAGATGTTACACCTCACCGCCCCAGACCTTTCAATATGACTACTGGAGAATCCCCATAACACCATAACTGCTGTCTGCCAGAGTGAGTAAGGCAGAAGAGAGTAAGGCAGAAGCCGCCAGGCTTCCATGGCCCAGTCCTGGAATCAAATGTTAACTTTTCCACAACAACCTTCCATATAGGTCATCTGAACACCACCGATGAAGCAAGCAGAAGGGTGAGCTGTTAGCGGGAGATAGGGCTTCTGATAGGAGGAGAGAAGGAAAGAGTGTCCCCATGCCCATTATTAAGGTATTGGTTAAATAAATGTTTACATTTTGCAAAATGTTATAGAGCCTTTAAAAGACAGCCCGTTTATGTTATTACAGAAAATGCCCAAAATATAAAGTACGTGAAGTGCATATTTGTAAGATTCCCTCAGTGTTTTATTGAAATGGGTATTTGCAATAGTTGTATGCAAAAGAGTAAGAAATTTCTGCAGCACATTTAAGGATATTTATCAGCATGAGGTGAAGCAGGCAAAATATTTAGGGGGGCATGCAAGCATTCTATTTATGCTTTACATTTATACTACTTTTTTTTAATATTTCAATTTACATACAGTTGGGAATGTGTGTCCTGAGCTTCATGTTACTAACTCCCCAACGTGGGGAGGTTGCTGTATAAAGAAGACCCTGCTCTCCTGAATGGATGAATGGATTACTGGGGCACATCATGATGGTTACAAAGTAGACTAGCTAGCATATTTGCACTGTCTTCAACTAGGAAGTCCTGTACTGTCTCAGGACCGCAGTACATCAGCACCAAGGTTCTTTTGCCTGAATTTGCTTGACTTTGAGTTTGGGGCCCCCAGAACTGTAAGGAATACATTTATTTTCTTAGTAAAGTATCCAATGTGTGCATTCTGTTTTAGCCATCAAATGGACCAATACAATTAACTTTCCCAACACTAAAGGTTGGATGAGTCTAATCCAGTGCTTTCCAATCTTCCCAATGCTATGACCCTTTAATACAGTTCCTCGTGCTGTGGTGGTCCCCTAGTGTAAAATTATTATTGTTGCTATTTCATAACTGTAATCCCGCTACTGTTGTGAATTGTAATATAAATATCTGATATGCAAGTATCCACTATGCTACCCCTGTGGCGAAAAGGTAAAGGAGCTTTGACCCAAGAGTGAAAATCGCTCTAATCAAATGGGATAAGATAAAGATAGTCTCAGCTTTCTGATACAACCGAGTCACCAGGACTACTACCTGAAACTGTGGGATCTGAATGATAACCGTGAATACTTAGTGTGGATCTAACCTGTGTTTTACATATATTCACATAATGATGCTTTCTCCCACTATATCAAGGTACCTGCCATTTCCATGGGATTCTGGCCTGAGTCCCCACATTCCTGCTTTCTTTGATTTTCATAATTTGTCTGATACAAGTAGTATCTTAGTTACAAGCACAAGCCCCTACCAGTGGGGAAGACTTTGGTTCAAACATTGCAGGTTAATGAGTAAACAGATGCAGGTGGTTCGGTACATAATAGTTTCTATCCATAGTCCTATAGCTGTATCGTCACACATTAATACTTTCCAAAAAATCAGCACCAGCAAGACCTTGATGTTATTAATATTTGTCATTTCAAAGCTCAGCAAATCACAATTATCTATTTTTTATTTACTATGGAAGCAAAAGATAAAGAACGAAAATGATGGACTTGTTTTCATAACTGTAGGATTTGTGTCCCAGAATCCTAACTGCAAGACATTTATAAATCCTCGTATAATGCAAATCAAGGTTTGGGGCCTGGGTACAACTGATATATGAGGAACAGACTGGATGTCTCTCCTCAGGGACTCAGATGGATCTCAGAGATGGTGGAGTTGGGCCAACATTTGGCGATGAGATACTGACCACACACTTCGTTTCTCCCACTTCTTCCTTCAGTGGGGATGACTCCCCACTAGAATCGCTGCAGATTGTAAGGATGCTGACATGCGGTTTCATAGCACCTTGTACAATCAGTCACTCCTCAGTGTGTCTTAGTTTCAGGATTAGGCAATAGAGACAAAGGGCGTGGTGGTGCACACCTTTAATTCTAGTGCTTGGGAGGCAGAGGCAGGTGGATCTCCAAGTTGGAGGCCAGCTTGGTCTAAAGAGTAAGTTCCAGGATAGCCACAGCTACCCAGAGAGACTATAAAACTAAAAAACGAACAAAACAAAACAAAACAAAACAACAAAAGAAACAAAGTAGAGCATTTAAATATATATTTAAATTTACAGAGAGATCAACCACATTTCTAAATGTCATGAGAAAGTCAGATGAGAGATAAAAATATCAAATACGCCTGCGTTTAAAGTGGGTGAATTGTTCTAGGTGGGCCAGTGGGGTAGAATTTCAGGGTAAGAAACCTTGAGTAGATACAGAAAACCTCCTGCTTTGTCCACCTTTGATGTGGGCCAGGTTCACTTGCTGTCTCTGGCGTGACGCTCTCAGCTCCATCTAGATGGACTTCAGTTTGTTCTCAACCACAAAGACAGAACAAAGAGAATGGAAAGCCAAGAAACAGGCGTGAAGCTAAAACAAAGTAAAATAGCTAGCCATCTGTGGAGAAGATAACAACTTATTTTCTTCCCAAGCAAAATGTATATATCTACAAATGCGCATTTAGTATTTTGACTATGGGTAAATACCCATCACTAACTTGTTCTGTACTTTTTCAACAAAGTTCTACAGATTATTTCAAATTTTTAACTTAAGAATCTTGATTACTTGATGTTTGATGACCAGAGAAAGTAAGATGCACCCTCCTGGTGCTTCTATGAATATGACGTGAATGGATTCACTCATCTGTGCTTCACCTGCAAGGAGGGAAAGCTGGGACAGAAAGAACCAAGTTCTCCTCTCTGTGTCTTCTTCCTATCTTTAAGTACCAACCAATCACATGATCTCCTCTGTCACAGAGTTGGTTTATTGATTGTATTATGTTAATTGGGTTCCCAAAATTACATGGAAATTCACATATCTGCATGTAAGATGCTGAGGGTCCCTGCCCCAGGTTGGCTTCGATTGGTAAATAAAGTTGCCAGTGGCCAGTAGCTGGGCAGGGAGACAGGCGGGACTTTTAGGACTCCTGGACAGGAACCGCTGGAGGGAGAGAAAGCAGAATCACCATGCCAGAAAAGGAATAAGATCCAGGCTTGGGCTGCAGAAAAGAAAGCATGCAATCATGTAAGAGCCAGGGGAGAGTGGTTCCAGCTCCACACCCAGCGGAGTCTAGGGTAACAAAGATGGAATATAGACTTCAGTAAGTAATAATTCAGGAGTATTGGAGGGGAGGCACTAGCAATGTGGAAGTTCGGGAGTGGCCCAGTCATTGAGTTGTTTAAGGCATGTTAAATAGAAGGCTGCAATGTGTGTGTCTTTCGTTCAAGAATCCAGAACACTGGGGCTGGTAGTGAGGGACTTGTGCTGCTGTCTCCACTGCTGCCAGGGAGAATAGAGTGGGTTAAGCAATTACAGCAACGATTTACCCAGGTGAAATATCTGATTATTGGTTTTAATGTCTTCAGTATGCCCCTAACTGATTTACTTAAACAGTGTGTGTGTGGTCACTCTTTATTTTTTTATTTTATTTTTTTAATTTTAGCATGAGTACTAAAGATTCAAGGTTATCAGTTTACAGAACTTTCCCCCACTTGCTATTTCATTAACCTCTCACGGGAACGTTTGCAAGTGCACACTTATCACACAAGTTAACTTGAGAGCAGACTCTCCCTTGGATCACAGGAATAAGTGAACTGAAATACGGGCTTGATTGATTAGAGGTAGCAAATTTAATCTGATGCAAAACCCTTCAGCAGAAATGACTCATTAGGGTCTGCAAACACATAACAAATCAAGAGCTAGGGTTGGCAAGGACAAAGAAGCAAGAACAGTTTCAGGAGAGCCAATTGGGGGCTAGCCCAAGGTCCAACATGGCCCAAGGGCTGTTCAGAGACATCCATTGCCCACTAGGAGACTGAAGCTTCACTTAGCCTGGGAATTCAAAGCTTAGGGCTTCATGTTCTGAAATCCTGGGTCTCTGAAGTGTTAGGTATGAGGAAGAAAGAGTGAAGTCAAGAGTAAGTGACACTTCCTGAACTAGACAAATGAGAAAGGGCTCACAGAAGAGAAGAAAGACGAGATGGAAGGCAGTGATAAGTGAGAAACTATGTAATAGATTTTTTTTTTTTTTTTTTTTGGTTTTTCGAGACAGGGTTTCTCTGTATAGCCCTGGCTGTCCTGGAACTCACTCTGTAGACCAGGCTGGCCTCGAACTCAGAAATCCGCCTGCCTCTAAGTTGGGCAAAGTGCCTAGATTTGTCATCAAACGCTGGTTATTCTAGATGCAGAAGGCAAGTGTATTTTTTCATTATTTTTATATATTTGCTTGATTTGTTGTTTTATTTGAGGCTGCGTCTTATGTAGCCCAGGCTAGCCTTGAACTTACTGTGTACCTGACAAAACATTTGATTCCCCAGCTTCTACCTTCTGAACTTGAAGACATGTACCATACCTGGTTTTATTCTGTGCTGAGAATCAAATCCAGGCTTCATGCATGTTTTGTGAGTACTCTGCCAAGAGCTATATCTACAGCACCTGCAAGACTCTCCTGTGTATTTTTTAAAGTATGAGTGTGTGGGGTGTAGGCACACGTGTTGGGGTACTCATGCAGCAGCTAGGGAAGGATGTTGAGTGGACTCTTCCATCGTTTCCTGCCTTGTTTGAGACAGCTCCATCAATGAACTGGAGATTGGTCCTGTCACTCTTCTGTCTCTGCCTCCCATAGCCTTTCTTCTTGGGAATGCTGGAGGATCAAACCCAGGTGCTAGAGCTTATGCTGCAAACATTTCCTCCTTTGAACCATCTTCCTGGGCTTGCAAGGGTAGTTGCAAGAGAGATCTGCATTCAAATATGCGGACTCTGAGGAAGGTAGTCTGTCTTCAGAAATCATCTAATTAGTGGAAACTCTAAATTAAACAAGACTGGTTTTTACACACACACACACACACACACGTGCGCACACACACACACACACACACACACACACACACACACACAGAGGGAATTCACCAGCCAACACAACTGTAGCTCCTGAACTTACCAGCTTCCATACTCACATGAGTCAATTCCATCAAACTGATCTCGTTCTCGGCATGCGCATTGCATGGCCTGTGGGTCCTGCTTCTCTAGAGAACCCTAACAACGGGAGGTTCTGCCCATCTGTGTACAAAGAGATACGTGGGAAGCTGCTCAACAGAGCAAGGAGCTGGCACCAGTCAAACGTACGGCCCTGGGTTTATTGACCTCACTCTTTGGTTCGTCAGTAGCTGCTTCTATTCCCTTAGTTAGCTCTCATATCTGAGTTTATCCCATTGTGTCTTATGCTCCATTACGTGTCATGCTAATTCTTTTAAAGGGACAAATTAAGAATCTCAACAAATAGATTCTTATCACATAAAGAAATCACATAATGTATATTTTGACATTTAGCATTCATGGAAGGAATATAAAGATTACACAAATCTAAAAAAAGATGATGATGATGATGACAATGACGATGGTGAGAAGATAAAATGTCCCAGTGTACATGCAAGGGAAAGCATTTTTTTTGTAATAAATGGGAGTCTTGAGATCAAGCTAGAGGCTTAAACATCAAGCCACAAAGGTATAATTTAGAGCTCCCCAAAATTATAAAAGATGAAGTGTTGGGCATTCATGCTACTCCAGTACTCAAACAGATGAGGCAGGAAGAATGTAATAAGCACAAGATAAGCCTGTGAGACTCTAAATAATAATAATAATAATAATAATAATAATAATAATTCTTAATTTAAAAGTTGAATAGCATTAACATGAATTTTGTTTGAATAGCAGGAAACATGAATTTTGTTTGACCATCCCTACCTGAAGTTTATAAGTACTATGTAACCAAAACATTTTCTGGTGGGAGAAAACTGAAGTGACAGAGGGCAAAATGGTATGAGTAATGAGAACATGAGGCTATGTTGTCTCTGTACACACCTCTCACTCTAAAGTGCTTGTCTGTGCCAACAAATATTTGGCACGGTTTTATGCTTGTCAATAAGAGAAGCCAAGAGCCTTTCTAGCTGAGTTCAGAAAATCACAAGAGGAATTGAGGAACGAATACTGGTGAGCTGAGAATGTCACCACAGCGTTAGAGCCAGCATGGAGGGACTCCACCCTGCCTGCCCACACAAGACCCTGGTCAGAGCAGAAACCAAACCACGAAACAGCACGCAGAGCAAGCTCAGAGATTTCAGGAGGAAATAGATATTGTACGACCCATTTGTCCTAAACAGAAAGTGTCTTTCAGTCCCCTGTGCTTGTCTGTTACATCTCACACAAATAAGTCCACGAAGTGAGTGATGGCTCACATACTGTGACTTTTTGGTGAATGGGACACACGCTTTCTCTGTGCACTGGACTGGTTACTTCCTTCTGTTGAGCTCCCTTTAATCTGTAAAGGATAAAGGAGGAGCAGCAGAGGGTATAAGGACTTTATTTCATGACCTATCTTTCATTTCCCTATTCTGCCGATGGCCAAGAAAATGATGTTGAGGTTTTTGAAACTCTTTAGATAGCATCTCTTTCAATTTGTTGTGAAAATATATACTTTGAAAAAGCATAACACGGACTTGTAAAACCACAATATTCTTTTTCCAATATCCTTCTGTGGAAACACTACCCAAGGAGTCCTACAGAGCACATAGGATATTCAATGGCTGGGCTGGAGAATGTCGGAGGTGAGGAAACATAACCCCAGAAAGAACTGTTTTTCCACAGTTGTTACCTTCAATGTTACCCTAAACCTGGAGGTGAAACATTTCAAGAGGTCACACATCTCTTATCATTCTGAACCAACATTCTAAAGTACATTTCCCGTGACCTTTGTGGTATACTGAAGCTGTGATTTAACAAACTGAATTTTATGAACAAAAGTTGTATTCAATAGCAACAGTAGATAATGTGAGAGTTTGGTGGGTCCTTAAGAACTACTAGAACCTGTGGACTAATTCTTTCCTCTGACTTCTTCTTTGTTTGTTTTGTTTTGGGTTTTTTTGGTTTTTCGAGACAGGGTTTCTCTGTGTAGCCCTGGCTGTCCTGGAACTCACTTTGTAGACCAGGCTGGCCTCGAACTCAGAAATCCGCCTGCCTCTGCCTCCCAAATACTGGGATCAAAGGCGTGCACCACCACGCCTGGATCCTCTGACTTCTTAAAGCCAGTTGGAAGGTGATTCATGTTTGTTAATCTTAGTAGTTATGAACAACAGGAAGAGGCTTTTAGAACCGAGATAAATTGGTGGCACTTCATGATATAAGTATTACTATAACAGGAAGGAAGCCCTTTCCAATACGAAGCATGAGTTGATGGAAATCTACATGTGATTTTAAAAACATGATGTTTTTGAGAGTCTTTAATATCTCTACTAATCTAACCAAATTTAACAGTTTTAAAATGTCCATGGTAATAAAGGTTTTTAAGGAAAAACACCAGTCTTTCCCTCATCTTGACTTTTAGTCTTTTATCCTAAAGCAACCACTCTTAAATCTTTTCAACTTTTTTTTTTCCACCACCTTTCTTTTCACCCTTGAGACAGGATTTCTCTGTGTAGCCCTAGCTGTCCTGGAACTCACTCTGTAGAACAGGCTACACCTGCCTTTGCCTCCTGCGTGCTGGGATTAAAGATGTGTGTCACCACTGCCCAGCTTACCTCTACTTGAAATAAATATTTTTATTGTTTGTGTATGGTCATATTGCCTGCATGTATATAAGTGCATATGAACATGACTGTTGCCAATGGAGGCCGAAAGAGGGTGTGGGATCACCTGAAGCGAAGTTACAGACTATTGTGATCTACAATGGATGCTGGGGACAGATACTGAGTGTTCTAGAAGAATGGTAATGAAGCACTGTTAACCACTCGGACATCTCTGCTATTCCTATCTCCACATTTTATATCAGGTCTAAACTTGTGTTTACCTGAGCATAATAATTACATTTTTTGCTTGTCTTCCTTTGTTTATTTTCCTTCCACTCATATTTGGAGATTCTCTACAGGGCCTAGTGACCCCACCTGTCTATTTGCATACAGAGGCTCTTAGACACTGATAGGAAGACTGCACAAAGCTACAGGACAAAAAGAAGCTAGACCAAACGGTAGGCCTCCAAAGCCTCCAAAGAAAAGCGATTTTCTTTACAACTATTTTTTTTTTCCTGCAGAAACAAACTTATCAGTCTTCTGCCCAGAAGGAGCCCAGTTTCCTCTGAGGAAGGGAACAGGAGTTGGATTAGAATCCCCAACTCCTGACAACTTTCAAAATGGCTCAGAGGTTAAGAACACTGGTCTTCCAGAGGTCCTGAGTTCAATTCCCAGCAACTACATGGTGACTCACAACCATCTATAATGGGGTCTTATGCCCTCTTTTGGTGTGTCTGAAGAGAGCAATCTGGTGTACTCTACGTAGCCACATTTAAGTACTCTGTTTTCTTCATATTCTTTGGATGTGGCTATTTTGTCTTAACTCCTTTTTAAACTTCTGTACCTGCCTGGGATAGCTGTTGGGTATTACATTCTAAAGCACTGTGTCTTGAGTTGTCTCTGCTACACATTGCCTCTTAGTTTTACTTTATAGTTTCAATTAAATTATTTTAATAGATGCTGTGATGCTTTCATTGGCATACTATAATAAGATATGCTTGTGATAGGTCTATTATTTTATATTACCTGTTTTAAATTTATGTTTTAAAAGTTCTCCAGTTTGGTTTGATTTACATTTCTACATTATACTCTACTTTTATTTACTATCTTAGTTCTATGTTCCTTTAGATAGCACCTATGACATTTTAGATAGCACCTATGAGTTCCCTTTAAACTGAGTGACTAAGCATATCTACATTTCCTCTGCTTTAATTCTAACCCAAAGAAACCAATTGGAACTATCATGTTCTCTATCTTTTAAAAGACCTCTGTTTTATTTCTAAGTTATGTGAATGAGTGTTTGTCTGCTTGAGTGTATATATGTGCACCTTTGCTAACCAGAAGAGGCATCAGGTTCACTGAACCAGCAGTTGCAGTTGGTTGTGAGCCACCATATGGGTGGCTGGAAATGGAACCTGGATCCCTGCAAGAGTATCCTTACAGCTGAGCTGTCTCTCCAGCTTGATTTGTCAAGATATTTTGTATCCTGACTTCTCCACTTTGGGGGATTTTTTTTTCACTAAAAATGTAAAAATCTATAGAGTATTTGAATAGATAATTTTAATTGCTTACTTATTGTATGTGCACACATCTGCACGCACACAGGAACATATGCACATGCCCATGGATGGATGAGCGTGGAGGTCAGAGGACGATTTGTGGAGATCAGTTCTCTCCTTCCACCATGGGAAGTCTGGGGATTGATCTCAGGTTGTCTTGCTTCTCAGATGTGTCTTTATCCACTGAGTCATCTGACCAGCCCAAAGGAGAAATAAATTTTGAAATTTTTGGTTAGATGCTGATGATTTTCGTACTCATAAATAAGCTTATTGATGATGTAAATACATACAGTGTTGTGATGATTTGTGGTGGAAATAATTTAATGGCTCACAAAAATAGAGACTTTGAAATTTGATTTTTTAAAATGTTTTGTTTTCCCACTTTTCTTGCTGAAGTTTCAAACACACCCTGTGGTGTCCAGAAATTACACACTAGAGATGCCTCTTTGAGCAAGTGTCTTTTAAAATTTCTTCAATGTCATTTATTATTCGAAAGTCAAAATACTATCCTTGTCCCTTCTCAGAAAGAGGCAGACACTTTCTCGTGGAGTCAGACAACTCCGGATTAGAACCTATGGGGATTCTGATAAGAACCCAGCTGCGGTTGGTCGTTCTGCATTCTTGCAACTGTAGCACACAGCAAATGCTGAAGCTTCAGGCCATGGTGGGAAACGTAGTGGGGTCACGTGACAAGACATGCGCGGCAGGCACACCGTGTTGAGTTGCTTATAGTCCTCTGGAAAATCTCTCCAGAGAAGCGCAGTTTAAGAAGCACAGGATTCAAATGCTCTCACATCTTGTTTTATTCTGCCTCGTCCTTTTCCAGAATATTCTTCATCTCTCTGCCCCCTCCTCCTCTCCCTCTTCCTTCTCTTCTCACTCTCCCTTCTTCCTCAGTTTTCTTCATGCCGCCCCCCCACACACACACCTTCCTCCTCCAAACCAAGAACTACATTTCTTGAGCAAAGCTGCCCTGCAAGGTTCTTAGAAGGCTGTCATGTTTATGCACAGTTAGACCCTGAAGACACTGCGCACAGCAATGAAAATAATTTTATCTAGCTTGTTGTTAATGGATTACACTGTTTATAAAATATTATGATTCCAAACTGAGCAGACATGTTGACACAGAGCACATGCTATATTATGGCCTTCCCTTTCTTCCACAGACAGCAGCTGTACAGTCTTCACCCCGCAGCAGTCACACCTCATGTAGCCTTTCAGTTTCTCTCTTCCCTGTTCCATTTATATGAGTTGTTTCTTCAGCTTCCTCCCCTGGGACTTCCTCCCCTGATTTCTCTGCCCTGATTCAGTTTGTGGCTTCCTTTCTTAATATACTGCACTCACTTTCTACTTTTTCAATTACCGCCTTTATATGAATAATAGGTATGTTTATGATTCCGGGTTGAATTTCCTCAAGAGCTGTAGATTCAAATAAACACTAGCATGGGTAGCTTCCCAGCATTTTAAGCTCATCCATACCCTCCCCTCATTTTTGTTAATGGCACTTAACACATTCCAGCTATCTATGGCAATTTAACAATCTTCACGTTTAATGAACTATCACAGCAACTACCTTATCATGTACAATTATGCTGTGGACTTGATTCTGGAATCTCAGCGATAACTTGACTCTGCTCACATGCTGGGTGGGTGTCAACTGAGAAGACCTCCTTTGGCTGTCAACAAGGCAGGTCCCATTCCTTACTAAAATGAGGAAAAGTAGGTCCTCGTTCATTGCTTCCTATATTCATTCATTCAGTCATTCATTTAGTGCATTGATGTTTTGCCTGCATATATACCTGTAGAAGGTGTCAGATCCCTTAGAATTGGAGTTAAAGTTGTGAGCTGCCTTTTGGGTGCTGAGAATTGAACCCAGGTCACCAGGATGAGCAGCCAGTTCTCTAACTGCTGAGCTGTCTCTCCAGTCCAAAAATATATTATTTTAAAGTATCCCTTTATGTTCAATAGCATAAAAGAGGAACGCAGTGAACACTATCTTGAGTAGAAGCTGCTAAGTTATATTGCTGGAGATACTAATTAAAATATTTTAAAGGGTATTTATTTATTGGCTGGTTGGGTTTTTGGTTGGTGGTGATGTTGGTTTTGGTGGGGGGACATACTTTGGAATTTTTTTGTTTTGGTTGGTTTTGTTTTCTTTAAGATTTATTTATTTAATGGAAGAAGATGGCCTAGTTGGCCATCATAGGGAGGAGAGGCCCTTTGGTTATACAGACTCTATATGCCCCAGAACAGGGGAATGCCAGGGCCATTACGCGGGAGGGGGTGGGTGGGGGAGCAGAGTGGGGGAGCAGGGCGGGGACGCGGGAGGGTAAGGGAAAATTTCTGGATAACATGTGAAATGTAAAGGAAGAAAATATCTAATAAAGAGAGGAAAAAAAAAAGATTTATTTATTTAATGGGTGAGTGGTCTGCTTGTACACCTGTGTGCCAGAAGAGGGCATCAGATCCTTTTATACATGGTTGTGAGCCACCATGTGGTTGCTGGGAATGGAACTCAGGATCTCTGGGAAAGCAGCCAGTGCTATTAACCACTGAGCCATCTCTCCAACCCTTTGTTTTGAGACACGGTAACTCTTTGAGACAGGGTTTCTCAATGTCCAGGAACTTGCTCTGTAGACCAGACCAGCCTTGAACTCATAGATCTGCCTGCCTCCGCCTCCGCCTCCGCCTCCGCCTCCGCCTCCGCCTCCGCCTCCGCCTCCCAAGCACTGGGATTAAAGGCATACACCACCACAGCCCAGCAAGGATATTTATTGACCCAATTATTTTCACAACAGAACTTCAAGAATTTGATAAGCTGGGTGCATTCACATATTATACGTGTGGTTAGCAGGATGTACATCCCAGATGGAACAGATCATGTAAAGGAATTTCTGCCTTACCCATCTGAAAACTGGAAGTGACCTTATTCATACCTGAACATGGAAAAATTGCCATGAAGACTAATTTATACATGTGTTTTCATGCCAGATGATGGTGGCCTGTGACTTTAATCCCAGTACTCAGGAGGTAGAGGCAGGCTGATCTCTGAGTTCAAGGCCAATTTAGTCTACAGAGTTCCAAGACAGCCAGGCTACACAGAGAAACTCTGTCTCAAAAAAAAAACAAAAGTGTGTGTGTGTATGTGTGTGTGTGTGTGTGTGTGTGTACTAAAATGAACTTTTTAGTTGGGGGCCTTACCAACCACTTCATAAGCAAATTACCTATGACAGGGCAGTGTGGCAACTCATCCTATGGCCAGCTTTGTGGTAACTTGTTGAGAATACAGTGGCTTATATCATGACAAATTGTGTGTTAAAACGTGTTTGTTTTTATTATTGGATATTTTCTTTATTTACATTTCAAATGTTATCCCCTTTCCTGGTTTCCCCTACAAAACACCCCTACCCCTCCTTCCTTCCCCTGCTCACCAGTCCACCCACTCCCCCTTTCTGGCCCTGGCATTCCCCTACACTGGGGCATAGAACTTCACAGAACCAAGGGCCTCTCCTCCCACTGATGACCTACTAGGCCATCCTCTGCTGCATATGTAGCTGGAGCCATGAGTCCCACCATGTGTTTCCCTTGGTTGATGGTTTAGTCCCTGAGAGCTCTAGGGGTACTGGTTAGTTCATATTGTTGTTCCTCCTATGGAGCTGTAAACCCCTTCAACTCCTTGGGTCCTTTCTCTAGCTCCTTCACTGCGGACCCTGAGGAACGTGTTTCTCAAGTGTGAAATTGACACAAGACTGCAGGCAAGAGTTCAGAATACTAGCTGAATGAGCTTAACATGTAGACTTGAACTTGGAATGCTGCTGTGAAGGTGGAATGTGGTTTAATGACCTTGCTCAGCTGGCACACCTAGCTCATAGAAACTGGTCTGTGAGGTTCTCTATTGTGACTGGGACTCCAGGAACGCAGGAGGATTAGTCAAGCATTTGTAAACCCTAGGCTCACTAACTTCAGTGTCCTGGCTAAGGGTTATTATGAAGTTAGACCTTCTATATTTCTTTGGGAGGCACTAAATTTTAAAATGTGGGCTTTCAAACACCTAGCTAATATTTATGGTGGGGAACACAATTTTTAAATGGGCTTTTCTAGATATACCCTTGGAACTCTGCTTTCATGGATTAGGAATCACATACAGTGCTAGGTTTGATGTTAAAATATTCTGCAAAAAACAGTTGTAAACAAAGGATTAACAGGGTCCTCATAAGTAATGTAAATAAGCCACATCTAATGTATTTTGTTTATAATGAAATTTATATTGAATGACTACTGTAATGAGAGTAATAATAAGAAATATGTTGAACAAGATAAGACTATTTCCAGGGCAGGATTCTTAGAGCTATGACAAAGTGTGGAACAGTCCAAGCAAAGACAGCAATTACCAAAAGTCCAGAGGGGACACAGCTGAGAGGATGCTCAGAAGACAGTCTGAAGGCAAAGTGCACAGGAAAAAAAGGATAAGAGGCCAACATCACCAAGGGCGGAATAATGGGCTGGTTTCCATGGGAACCAGTAGAACAAATGACACCACACAACATCAGAGGTTAGACCAGAACACAGACATGACACTTCCCCATTGTCCCATGGTGGGTGTGCTGAGCTACCAGGAGGCATCATGCCCTACTGTCTAATATGGAGGGGACTTTGAGTTACCCAGGCAAGGCTCCTCACACACTTGTTTCAAACTTTCAAGTAAGGTATATCTCGTTAAAACATAACAAGAGACCCATGAAAGATTGTGTCCTATAGACATGCATTAACTGGCTCGGATCTGGGCATGACAAAGGATTACACTCAGTTGGACCACTGTTTGACTCCTGGAGGTTCACACAATGCAGATTTGGTCCTCTTCTGTGAGTTTTTCAAGGTGGTGGAAACTTGAAGAGATCCAGATTAATGTAAGGGAGTTAGGTCACTGGATGCACCCCTCTGAGAAGGGATAAATGATGATTCCTCAGAAGTCAGTTGTCACGAGAGGGATACAAAGGACATCCCTGCACATGCGTGGCTTATACTGTAGATGGCCACTTCCCTCTTCTCTACCACATTGTGAAACAGCCAAAAAGGCCCCCGTGAAAGGCCAAACTGATGGAGCTGCCTGATCCTCAATGTTTAGCATCCAAAAGGACAACCTAAACCTTTCCTTATGAAATACCCAGCCTTTGGTATTCCATTACAGTAAAAGAAATCCAACTAATCTAAGCAAGCCAGTGCAGTAGTGGGAGGGCAGTTAGATACTTGTCCCTGTGTATGTATATCTCGCCCGATATACCCTTATAACCAACAACACGCCTGTGTCAGACAACAGGAGTTAGGTATTTATACCATGTGGGGGTGTACCTTTACCTAGTAAACTCAGAACAGATGTCAATAAGATTTTGAAAGAGCACTTCATTTTGAAGAACAATAGAACAGCTCCTGAGGCTGGAGAGATGTCTCAGCGATTAAGAGCACTGACTACTCTTCCAAAGGTCCTGAGTTCAAATCCCAGCAGCCACATGGTGGCTCACAACCATAAGTAATGGGATCCAATGTCCTCTTCTGATGTGTCTGAAGCAACAGTGTGTGTGTGTGTGTGTGTGTGTGTGTGTGTGTGTGTGTGTGTGTGTGTGTGTAACAAATGAAGAAAAAAAAAATGTTCTTCAAGTTTACATCTCTTCCTGGTCTTCCAGACAGTGCTTCACAGTGAATACTGAAGAATTCAAAACAGACAGGTAGGATTTTAAAACTTCATCTGTGTCTGTGTCTAACACCTACAAGCCTTAAATACAATTACATCAGCCAGGGATCTTTGTGATTTCCCCTGCACCCCCAGTTCTAGGAATAAAATTCAGGACTTCATGCATGCCAGACAGGCTCTGCCATTAAACCATATGCTCGGCTTGACATTTTTTGTTCTTTAAAAGGTATCCAGACAGGTGTATGTGAACATCTGTTCTTATGTCTTTCTTTATTGAAATGTTACCCATAGATATAAGAAAATTCTCTGATGTTGTAATGCTGAGTTTAAGGAAATTTGATAAATGTATAGAGTCTAATAACCTTTGTCACCTCAGCCACAGCACAGGGAACACCTTAGTTCCCCACCTACAGCCACTGACTGCTTCCTTGGTGAAGTCTTCACAGGTGACATTTGACAGCAGGCACTTTTCTGTCTGGCATCTTCCTGATGCCTTCCACACTGGCATTTCTCATCAGTAGTGCTTTTTGCTGCTGAGTTTTAATGTCTGCATAAGGCACAAACTGTTTATCCATTTACCTACTAGTTTGCACTTGAGTTGCTTTTAATGTTAACTATTTTTACTAAAATGGCTAAGAAAAAAAAAAGAAAACTGGATAAACTGGTTAAACTGATTTTACTCTTGGGTAAAATATCTAGTATTAAAGAACTATTACTATACCGAGAAATATTTGAATTACTAAGTTATCACAATAAAGGATACAAATACTTTTCTTATGTTATAATAAAATTTATTAGCTGAATCTATGTAAGACATGTTGAAGAATCTATAGATTTTCTCACCCTAAAAGTGGCAAACACAATCACATACATCCAACATATTCCAGGATAATATTTAAATATGTGTAATATATTGTTCTTTACAAATTCAATATATTATAAATCAAGTAACATGGCACAGTCATACAATTATCTAGACAAGTAAACCACACATTAAGAAACCTGCTGTGACTTTTAAAAGAAAAGATAAAAGTTGAAGAATCTCTAATTTGAAAAGTAAGACAATTTCTATTGGCCCATTTTTAAAATAAAAAAATATAAAATGCCCATGTTAGACTCCATTCTCTTTAATTAAAGAGAAAAATGTGTTTCATTTGTCCTTAGGCTAATCTCCCATATCTAAATCTCTAAAATATAAAACTTTTAAGTATCAGAATCCAGGGATATAAGCTTTCACTTTCAAAAATACATAGAATCCTAATGTTAGCTAATTGTGATCTCACAAAATCCTTATCACTGAAGATATCACTTATTTTAATAATAATAATAATAATAATAATAATAATAATAATAATAATAATACCATTTGTAGTTGTAAACTAGGGTCATCATTATATAATGCAAGAACTGACTAAAGAAAATTTCCAGAGCTCTTAAATAGCTATCTTTAAAAAAAAATGAGTATTTTTTATAAAATTCTGGTATATATAGAGAAAGATACATGAAAATTACATCAAAGAAACTTCAGAAACAACAAAGAAAAACATGTTTCTTCAAATTTCTTCCTTTCTTTCTTTCTTTCTTCCTTCCTTCCTTCCTTCCTTCCTTCCTTCCTTCCTTCCTTCCTTCTTCCCTCTCTTTCTTTTCTTTTCTTTTCTTTTCTTTCTTTCTTTCTTTCTTTCTTTCTTTCTTTCTTTCTTTCTTTCTTTCTTTCTTTCTTTCTTTTTTGGTTTTTGGTTCTTTTCAAGACAGGGTTTCTCTGTGTAGCCCTGGCTGGACTAGAATTCCCTTTGTAGACCAACCATGGCCTCTGCTTCCTGAATACTGTGATTAAAGGCAAACACCACCACAGCCTGGCTTCAAATCACATTCCAAAGTTCCCAGGAAGGGCAGCCTGACTGATGAACTAATGAAGATAAAATTTATTCCCTGATAAATTTCTGTAGCAAAAACTAAAATTTCAAGCAACATATAAAATGAAGCGTTTCCTGGTGCCTATCATAGTATTTACATTCCCTTATCTCAAAGACCTGGAAACCAAATGTCAGACAGACTGGTCATAGAAAATGATTCTTAAAGTATAAATGGAGGTCACAGAAAAGGATCTGACATTTTGACATCCCCACCCACCTCCGCCGCCACCTCCTCTCCCACAGCACTGGAAAAGATCAAAACCGCCTGCCACAGAGCCTGCCACAGACGGGGGTTCCCGGGGTGGAGAAGGTGAGGACAGTAAGGCACAGAAGACACTGCCTGCCACACAGTGGCCACAGTGCACAAAGACACCACCTGTGTCCACCAGGCCCTGGAGCAAGGCTCTGTCTGCTGCGTCAGTGCACCCAGTCCTTTGGATGGCGCAACACTTCCAGAATTTCAGCTTCCTTGGAATTCTCTGGGGGAGAATGCATGTACTCCCATCTATGCATGTCCAAAACAAAACAAAAAGCAAACAAAATAACAATAAATGACATACATAACTGATGGAGAATAAAACCCTAAGAGTAAAAAGAATGCATGCATGGTACCTCCACCCTACTGTGATTACTGTGTCTCTGCTATACTTGTAAAAAAAAAAAAAAAATCAGCTACTTAAGAGGGTAAATTTCTTAATAAGTCTAAGGTATATCTGGGTTAATACTAAGATCCTTTCACTATAAACTTGAGTTTCATAAAGTATAAAGCCTTGTGTAGTACACAGGTAGCTTAAGTTTTACACTACAAATGTATCTTTCTAGAAAGAAGGCTGTGAGGAAAGGCCAGCCTTAACTTCCCGCTTGCTCTCTCCACATCCTCATACGCAAAGCTCATAGGACACACATCCTGTCACTTCTTACAAAATCCAATCTGGGCTTTATTCTCCCAAAAGTTTCTTATAAAAATCAGAAAAACATAAATGAAGTATTAGGTAACACACTGTCAGGGCTAATGTGCAGATTCTATGGGGCACAGGAAGTTACTATGACAAGAGTTACTCATTAAATGACACTGAGTTACTACTATGTCAAGGGCTACTATGACAAATCAGCTTCTTACCTTGCTGTTAGAGGTAAAGACATCAAGATGCTTTCGATTCTGGATCCTGGAGTAAAGAGACCAAACTTGGTGCCCCGATCATACACTAGATTAAACTCCACATACCTGTCAGAAAGACACCAGATAGTGGTAAGGGTGTGTTGAGCGAAACCTTTCAGAAATCCCTAAGGAAAACGAAGGGTAGAATTTCTCCCCCATATCTCCCTACCAACTAGAGCCAGCACACAGCTTACACAGCTCAGTGAGCCCTCTCCTCTGGAAAGCATAAATAAAAGGGCATTCTACCCGCTGAACAATTAGATACAGATTGTGCCCAACACAGAGCAACCACGAATCAACAAGGTTATGTTTTCCCCATGAATAAACAGTGCAAACACAAATTGGGACCAGGCACGCACACAATTAAGAAAGAAGCAGCATTCTTTCCTGGGAAACCCAGCCTGGGTCCTCACTGTAGCACAAGGCATTCAGGAAAAGGGCTTCATGTCAATGTGGCTCACAGTGCTACACTAGGAATACCCAACTTCTATAGGTTAAGTGCCAGGAACTGCTGGGCAAGGAACTTACGACTGCTGCTGCTACTGCTACTGTTATTATTCTATAAGCAATAGGTTTAACAGTGACTAAAACAGCCAGGATCTGTCTCCTTCCCTGCGGGAGTTCACGCACCAACAGAGACGGGACCACTCATCCCTGCTCTCTTTACAGCCGTCACCGTGAAAGCTGCAGCCTGGTGCTTCACTGCTTAGTTTAAATGGTTTGGTTTTGTTTTTTTCTTCATGAAAATATCTTGGTATCGAGTAAAGTTAGGCTCCGTGTATTGTCCAAATTTTTTACTAACTGTTAAGAAACCAGATCTGAATTCCACCTAGCCTAAACATCTGTGTTTCTGATGTTAACATCATTGGATTCAAAAGTCTCTTCAGATTTAAAGTCGTACTTTCCACTGTCCTAAAGAATTCAGAATGATTCGTAAAAATGGTTTTTAGGGGTAGGGGAGGGAAGACATCTATATAGGGAATACAGATGGCAAGTTATTAAAACACTAAGAAACTGAAGCCAGCACTGACCACGAAGGGTTTTTGCAATGACACTGGAGTTATCTAAGGCCCCAGAGACTACTGCTATCTTCCAAGCCAGAGATAACAGTGACAGAGAGCTTCTCTTTTGAACATTAGTGACATACTAAGCTATGAGTGAGTGGTCTAATGTTCCACACATCTTCTAAGTCAAGAGAGGGGACATGCAATGATACATACAGAACTCACAGAATAGCCTGCCATCAAATGTGAAAAAACAAACAAACAAACAAAAAACTATTGTTGGTAATACTGCAATAAAAACTTCACCTGCGTAGATTCATAAACCTTTTAGCTCTGCATACAAAATATGTCCAAAACTGAACCAGTTTTAATTAGCAATACCATCCCTACTGAAGCTATTTTCAGCATGTCTCCTATTTCTATAGACAGTGCTATGTCTAACCTCAGGGGACCCAAGATAGAGAAAGGGGGTCAGAATGGGAGGCATATGGGTGACAAATTGGCAGGGGGAGGGGGTGGGGGCCTTGTATTGCTTAAAAAGTTTCTAAAAGAAAACTGACTCTTTTCTCACTTCATCGGGCTGTTACATGGGGACCCAACAGGGCACACAGTTATTTAAGTAAAACACACAAACTCAGAAAGGTAAATACAAACATCTTTTATCTTTAAACGTGGCACATGTAAGTTGACTTCTTCAAGGCACAGCTTTAGCTCCTTGGGGCTCAGGTGCCTAAGAGTTAACAGGAATTAGAAGAACTCAGGCTATGACTGTGACTTATGGTACACATGCAATTAAGATGGCCAAGAGAACTTCGGGGGGCTGGGAGAGTGGGTGTGGGGAGCTGGCTCATAACACTGGGCCTGAACACAACCTATCTCACCACCTATGAATTCATCGATAGAATCAGGGGCCGGGGGTAAGGATGGGTGATACAGGAGGACTTTCACATCTGGTGTGCCATTAGACCTGCTGTGTAGTTTGGGCTAAGGACTTACTGGTAAGGAGCTTCCTGAGAAAATCAGACACACAGTGCCTCCCTCATACAGGGGTTGTGCATAAGAGGTCCAAAATAAGTAAACGTGATCACGAAGACTGTATTATGATAGCTCCTTCATAAAATATTTAAGGAGAATATTTTAAAGCATGACGCGGAATTTATAAGCAAAAGAAGAAGCAAAAAAAAAAACAAAAACCCTTAAATGATGCCCTCATCTTAGCGGAAGGTAGAAGCTGTCACTGGGAAATGAGAAAAATTCCACAAGCACTTACCACGTGAATGCCTACCACAAGTACACACACAGGTGAATTAAGTGAACCTTGTGACATTGACTATACAACGTCATTAAGTTAATTTTTAATGTTCATCTACTTAAGAAAAGAAAAGCACCATGGATTAACATGACTAATTATAAAGTATTTAGCCAAAACAGCACAACAGCCACTGTTCCTGGAGGCCCTCCACATCTGTGAGCTGTGCAGACCGCTCACCATCCTGTCACTCACCGCCCTCTCCTCAGCTGCTGCCACAGCTTATCCCGGGGGGTGTAGGAGTCATCGCAGTGCTTCTTCACGATGGGAACATAGGAAGGGACCACGGCCTCAGCACACGTCTTCACGAAGCGGAAAGCCTCCTCCTTGGACGGGGAGTCGAGATCGTCAAAAAAGATGCCGCCGATGCCCCTCCGCTCCCCGCGGTGTACTATAAAGAAGTAGTCGTCACACCTAGGACATGCAGCAGAGGAAAAGCATGGACTAAAAGATGAGAAACGCGTGCGACTTGATACGATCCCTTGGGTTCCACGCACGCTCCTTGGGTTCAAGGCCGGGTTCAAGGCCCGCTTCCGGGCTCACCCCATCAGTATCTTTGTTTTCTATAGGACTACAAAACTAGGGCTCTAGCCAGACTTTCTACAGCTACTGAGCAATTCAATACAAGCCAATCTAAAGGACAAGCAATACCAAGAACTTGTGCAGATAAAGCGAGAATACAGCTGGCTGCCATACTTCCTAAGACTTCTGGGGACATCAGTGCTTTTACAGGGGGCAGGAAATGAGGGTCTCCGAACACAGGCACCAGCCTGAGCTTTTATGTGCCTAGTCTTAATTCAACAAAAGCAGGATGCTGTCAACAACTTTAGTATTTATTTATTTATTGGTTTTTTTCGAGACAAGGTTTCTCTGTGTAGCCCTGGCTGTCCTGGAACTCACTCTGTAGACCAGGCTGGCCTCGAACTCAAATCCGCCTGCCTCTGCCTCCAGAGTCAACTTTAGTATTTAGTATCTCTTTCAGTGTTAAAAGCGGTGGCTCTAAAGCATGCACAACTAGGGAAAAGGCTGTCAGAGGAAATGCTTACAGAATGTCTTCATGTGTGTTAAAGGTTACCCTCCTGACCAGCACAAGAAGCCATCAGTATACTCTGGCTGCTTTCATCTACCATCTAATAAAACAAGTCTCCTAAAACACCACTTACTCATGCTAAACATGGAGACTAGACCTTTATATATAAATCAGGCCCGCAGGCAAGTCTTTTCAAACATAAAAAACACAGTCTCTACAGCTCACCATTTTTTAAATTTGGGGTAGATGTCTGGCCCATGCTGATCACAAGCTTCCTTCAGAGTACGGTGGAAATGGACAGCATCCTCTTTGTTCAAGTATGTCGGTGTGAGGTCACAGCCACCCCCAAACCACCAGTGAGTGTTACCTACGAAAGCAAGGAGGCTGAATGTAGGTTGCCTTGAGACTAGAGCGCACCATTGGTTGTAGTAGCAGGCTTAATTCAGCAACTTAGTTCATCACCATGAAATAGGTGGTAGTCAAAGAACAGCTAACGGAAAATAGCTCCAACAGCCGGTAAAGCTGAGGCTGGCGAGACGCAAAAGCAGAAAGGAAAGGAGACAGGAAGTCAGGGAGAGAGAAGAAGCCGGCAGGATAATGGGACAGAAGACCTCGAGTATTACCACACTCTGGACAGTTGGTCTCGGCTGTGAATCTCAATGATGGCTTACTTAACATTAGGATCACACAGCTCAAACGCTGAGGTATGCATGGGTGCACATGCGTGCATGTGCATTGGTATAGAGGTCAGGAGTTAATGTGAGATGTCTTCCTCAAAGACTGGCTTTGAGTCAGGGTCTCTCACTAAAAGAGGTTACTAATTAGCTATACTGCCTGGCTCCAGATATCCTCCTGTCTATTTGCCCTAGCTCCTGGCTTTTTAAATGATTGTGGAGTGGAAACTCAGGTACTCATGCACTGTATGTATTAGAATACACATGAATACACACACACACACATACACACAAAGTGGCAAGTCCTCAATTCCGGAAATAACTTTATATTTGCAGAAACTTTGAGTGTGGGGGAAGTGAAGTTTGTGTTCACAAAACTCATTCTGTGAGGATGTGAGGAGGAAACACTGGATGAGAGATGGAGTCCCATTCTGATGTTTTGGGTCCTGTACATCCTGCCAAGACTAAGCCTCAGGGATATCCCTGGAAAATCCTAAATGTACTTTCTCTCTTTTTGATAAAGTACCTTTTGATTTTTTTTTTTTTAACACAGTCTTGGAACAACCCTTACGAGGCTTACCATCAGCTTCCTCTACTTCAAAGTATCTGTAGTTGAAATGCATGGTGGGCGCATAAGGATTCTTAGGGTGAATCACAGAACTTACACCCATAGCAGTAAACGGCAATTTACCTGGAAAGTAAAACGACCCAGTTAGACGCACCTGGCTGCCTGGTGTGACACAACTGACCCCCTCATGATTTCTGAGTCCACTATCAAAGGCTGCTTTGTAACTTGTCTCTGAGTTACAATTTTCACAATCCACGCATGCAGACACGCTTACTGGGTGTCTTAGTCAGGGTTTCTATCATCATGGCCAAGAAGCAAGTTGGGCAGGAAAGGGTTTATTCAGCTTACACTTCCACTTTGCTGTTGATCACCAAAGGAAGTCAGGACTGGAACTCAAGCAGGTCAGAAAGCAGGAGCTGATGCAGAAGCCATGGAGGGATGTTTCTTACTGGCTTGCTCAGCTTTCTTTCTTATAGAACCCAAGACTACCAGCCCAGAGATGGTCCCACCCACAAGGGGCCTTTCCCCCTTGATCACTAATGGAGAAAATGCCCCACAGCTGGATCTCATGGAGACACTTCCACAACTGAAGCTCCTTTCAATGTGATAACTCCAGCCTGTGTCAAGTTGACACATAAACCAGTCAGTACACTGGGCATACACATCCAAGGGCAGTTCCAGAAAAAAAAAAACAACAAAAAAAAACAAACAAACAAAAAAAAAACCTATTTTTAAGTAAAACTGGTGGGAAAAGAGTTGGCAGGGAGAGTTATCGGACTTACTATCTTTCGTCTTCAGAGTTTTTCCTCTGCCTCTCATTTGGTTTGCTGCTTCCTCTGAAAGATTCCCATGAACGACGGAAATGCTCACCCCGGCCTTTTCAAACACACGCCCGTCCTGGAGCACACAGGTGATGCCCCCACCTCCTGTCCATAGAAACAGAAAGTCAGAGGATAGAGCACCACCGTATGGGAGACAACTCTCCCATGGACGTGGCGGCATGAGGTGCCTGCTTCTTCCCCGAGTTCCAGAACCATCTACGATGGCATATATTTTCTATGTGACATAGGTTGGCTTAGCTTTGTGTCTTAAGCTCCTTATACTAGGAAAACATTGGATCCAGATACAAACCACTGAAATGGCTGGTTCTTCCACGTTCTAGTGTCATGGCCTAATAACTCCAAGTAACTTTCTTCAGATATCACCAGAAAGAATCCAGTTGTCATTCACAGAACAGAAAGCTAATGTTACAGGCAGGAGTGGGTTCACTGAATGGTGTTCTACTTCCACTGAATACAAGAACTCCATATTCCTTCACATTTTTTGACTCTCAATTTTACCCTATTACCTTTAATTTTTATATACAATTCAAAAATGTAGCTATTCAAACTCTTAAGGGGTTCAGAGTCTTAAATTAAGTGGAATTTTATATATGTGTGTGTGTGTGTGTATTGTGTTGTGTTTAATAGGTTTTTTTCTTTAAGGCAACAGGTCACTGTAAAGTCATTGTTCTCAAAGACTAATGTCTGAGTTGTTTTATTTCTAAGAAGCAGGGCACCATATTCAAGATCACACCACTGGAATGATTTTTTTTTATTTAAAAATTTTTAATTTTAAAAATTTAAATTAATTTTAAAATTATATTTTTTAATTTTTAATTTTTTAATGATTTTTAAGTGCTAACCATGTTTCTGACATTCTGAGTTCTCTGCATATATATTCATATATATTCATAAATTATGAAACAGAGGTGGAAAACAGTAACTTCCAACGGTTACAAAGCTAGCTATCTAGTGTTTGAGATTGTGTCTGGGTCGGTCAGTGGCTTTTACTTTAAAACATTACAAGATGGAAAGCTATGAAAATCAGACTGACTCCCATTTAATATAGATGTGGTAGCATCATAACTCAAAATGTATTGATGATATACTGTTATACTTCCAGCTGGGAAAAAGTCAGAAATCCTCAAGTTTAAAATTAAGGCGGGACGGGATAACAGGGGGAAACTACTCTGTTTGGAACAACATGGTCACCAATACATGACTCAGCATGAATGGTATTCTAAGGAATCCGTCAAGAAATTTGATGAGGCAATTTAGTAAGAACTACTGGAACACTAATCAAATATTTCTTATATAACCCGCCAAAAACAGTGGGAAGAGTAGTCTAGCAGACATAAAGGATCAGTGTTTCTTCTGCCTCTAATAGGACCCAGATGGATAAATAAAAAGCGGGGGACGGGGAGGGATCTGTTCAGTAACAAACTGAACGTGAAAGCTTCACTTTGCTGCCTGCAGATGTTCTTTAACAAACCTATAGGAAAAAAAGTGCAATTATGAATTGCCAATATTTTCAAATGACTTGTCCTACATTGTTGGCACCTCTGGGTCCACATCTGCAAGCAGAGAGCGAATGGCTCTCTCAATGTCAGTCATTCTAAGGGTACCCCTTCTGACAGATCACTGCCACCACCCCACCCCTCATCCCCGTAAAAACTGTCTACTTTAAATCCCCAATCCTAAACTGCAACTGGTGCCCAACCAAGACACAGGAGCTCTGTCCTCACCTTCTTTCCTCTCCCACCGGTCCACAGAGAAGTCGGCGACGCCGTCTACCTGCGCCAGCGCCCGACACACCTGAGCCTGGATCTCCATAATCATCAGCTCCATCTTGGTCTTCATGTCCTCGGGCCTCTTCCGCAGCTCCCGCAGCTCGGTCACCGGCGAGGCCATGAAGGTGCTGCAGCGGCGGGCCAGCTCGTCCCCGTCCTCCTCCCGCCGTCCCGGTGAGGGGCTCCGCGCCCCCGAGCTCTTGGGCACCATCTCCGCCCGCTGCACGTGCCCGACGGCGGCGGCTGCCAGCCCTGCCAACCCCGCCAGCGCCGCGGCCAGCCCGGTCCCCAGCCGGGACCCGCCTCTAGCCCAGGGGCCGTAGCCCAGCCCGCGGCGAGGCTGGGGACCAGCCGTGCCAGGCAGCTGGCAGACGCGGGCGGACGCGCAGCGCGGGGACGCGGCGCGCAGCTGAGCATAGTCGCCCAGCACCGCTCGCCACCAGGGGCCCGAGCCCAGGTGGCCCAGCCGCAAGGCCATCTCCCGCCGGGAGTGGGCAGCGCCGATCCTGCAGACCCACCGGAGCTCCCAGGGTCCTGAGACCCAGACTCCCCGGTACTGCTACGTGGAGCTTGGAAGAGCCGCGGCGAGTGTGGGCCGCAGGCTGCTGGCGGGAGCCGAGGAGGCTGCTGGGAACTGTAGTCCGGTCCTATCGCCTCCTGCACTCGCCTGACAGCTCCGGGGGCGGGGTGGGAAAGAGCAGATAAGACTGCACCCCACGCACAGAGGTGGGTCCTGCTGCTCGCACGCGGGCCTCCTGTGCTGCCAGAGGGCTGTGGAGGTGCTTGGACTGATAAAATAGGCGCTTTAGTCACGTACACCTTGGATTGCCCTGCTCGCTCACCCACAGTGAGCAAAAGTGGGGCTAGAAGGCTGACGGACAAACGGGCTGAAATAAGGACTCTTTGAAGACACACCCCCTTGCCTTAGTCCTGGCTGTGGGTCTGGAGGATGTCCCTTTGTCCCTGTGCTTGGCTTACCCAAAAAGAGTTCAGGGTAGTGGGCTCCTGAGTAGATCCAGAGAAAATATTCGCACCCCAGTTTACTCTCCTGAATCTCTGTTCTTCCCCATAGCCCTACCAGTTGAAAATATGAGGACAGAAGCTCACACATTTAATAGTTTTGTTTCAAGCAGATATCATTGCCAGCATTATTTTATATTATCAGAAGGGCTCATTTGCCCTTTAACTATCCTTGATGATTCTAATTTCTACTAACAAATAATAATCGAGGCCACTGGTTATTTTTTCACAAGCTTCCATTCTGGCTGAGCAGGAATTGAAACTCAGTGGATATGGTTCTGACCTGTCCACTCCCCTGCTTCTTACACAAAAGCAACCACAAACTGCCTGGAACAGCATGCGTGCTCAGGCCTGGCAGGTAAGTGTGTGGCAGGCAAATGACTTCAATGAAAAGTGAGAGAGTTTGCAGAGGGGAGAAACCCTTAACTTTTAGCTTTAGTGTGCCCTGCCCAGAGGCCAACTTGGAAGAGAAGGAAAGATAAGAATTATCTCTTGGAAGGTTGCCTGGGTCTGGCTGGGCCTCCTGGTGATAAATGAAGCTCTTTAATGAAAAGGAATCCTCTCTAATTTTCTGTAAGAAACTTCTCCCTTTATGCTCCCGCTCTGCTAATGTGAAGCTAGCCAAAAATAAGCCAAATGGGATATTTTGGAGACTTGCCCAAACAAATAACTAATTGTGTACTTGCCCTGAACAAATTGTGTACTAGATTCCAGCCTGTTTGGATGTCTCTTTCCTCCTGTCCTCTGACTCCACCTTAATTTTAATGTACAGTGCTTAATGGAATCCTTAAAAAAAATTAAAAAAAAAACGGATTTGTAAGAGAAAAAAATAAGAGCCACCATCTTCCTAGAATGGCATAGTGGCACACATATTTAATCCCAGCACTCAGAATTCAGACTCAGGTAGACCTATATGAGTTTGAGGCCACCCTCGTCTACTTAGAGACTTTCAGGACAGCCAGGGCTAGAGTAAGACCCTGTCTCAAAAGAAACAAAACCAGTCACACACACACACACACACACACACACACACACACACACACACACACAATCTTCCTGATAGCTTAAATTACTCCCAAGTCCTATTTGTAGTATATGAAGATGTTCCCTCTGTAAGCAACTTGGTACATCAGACAGCTGCTGTGAACAAATAAGAGGTCAGTAAATTGTAAACGGAAGCTATGCAGTAGGGGTGCTCATCTGCATGGAAATTTGGCTCTCTATTGTGTGCTATGGTTTCATTCTCTGACCCCACAAGCCAGGAAATTCTGATGAGCTATATGCTATCTCACTAGGTACAAACATACAACTCCACATGCTTCTCCAAATCCTTGCTAATTTGATCCTTCCCCTGTTAAAAATAACGAATTTTATGCCCTGGTATTAGTGTATTCATTTTCCCTTTTGAGAGGGAGTTTGAGGAAACCACTTTATTTCTCTGGTATGTGCACTCACGCACACACACGTGCACACATGCACAGGGACATGCCTGTGTAGGCGCACGTGCATACATACCATTTCCAAGTATCTTTCCTAAATTATACTGTGTTTTACCAATTCTCTGTGATATCTGTTGTTTTCAGACCCATAAAGAAACTTGGACTAGCCGGGCATGGTTGCTCACGCCTTTAGTCCTAGGGCTCGGGAGGCAGAGGCGGGCAGATTTCTGAGTTCAAGGCCAGCCTGGTCTACAAAGTGAGTTCCAGGACAGCCAAGGCTATACAGAGAAACCCTGTCTCAAGCAAAAAAAAAAAAAAAAAAAAAAAAAAAAAAGAAACTTGGACTAATTATTAACAAGTTATTGCTACACATGGCGTTGTTAGAACTCTAGTGGTGTTGGAAGAGGAATTAAATTAACAGAAAGTGAAGGTTATTAGATTTTAATATTTTGCCCTAGGATTTACATTTTTAATTTGTCATCTTCTTACAGATTAAAAAAAAAATCTTAAGGGAATCAATATATAGTTAGGCATAGCACATACCTGTTCTCCCAGCACAAGTGAAGCTGACATGGGAGGATTACTCAAACTGTAAGTTTGAGACTAGTCTGGGCTACTACAACCCTATATATATTAAATATGGAATTCAATTTAGTGTGGTTGATTTAACTCACTCTTTAGTTAAAAGTAACTTTAATTGGCTGTTCAAAGAGTTAAGTGAAGAAACCGCTCAAATATTCCAAGAAAAATGTATGTAAGAGACAGATTCACAGTGCCTGCCCCTTCTGTCTTACTTTTTGTCCTTAGCTTCTCTCTCATTCTTTTTTCAACAGTAATCTGGATGCAGTTCGACTACAGTAACTCTGTAGCTGAGACTGTGAAAGTTTTGTAGAACACCTTGGACAGCAGGTAGCTCAGCAGAGCCTGTGTTCTGAGGGCATCTTTGAGCACATACACTAAGCCATGATGCTTACTGCTTTTAGATGTCATGTGATTAAAGTGCAAATAATTTAAGGAATGAATTTGTTCCTTAAGTCTTATAGATAATAGACTCTGTCCATCTTGGTTTTGTTGCCCGCCTTGGGAAAGGGATAATGTAAGGATTGGTAACTTCCAAATATAATTAGTGTTTGGGACTTGGGGAAGGGATGGTGAAACTGTACCATGTCGTCTCTAGAAGAAGAAAAATGAGAAGACAACAGCACAGACACACATTGAAAGGGTGAACAAAGCTCAGGCCTGACAACCGAGTGTGACCCCTGGAACCGATATGGTAAAAAATATAACCAACTTCTGGAAGCTGTTTCCTGACACATGAAGTTTTTAAAAGAAAGAGAAAAATACTGAAGTTGATTCTGAAGAACCTCAGCATGTTCAAAGGTGAGTTGTAAATGGGTTATTCAGAACTAGGGAGCACACAGAACGGTTGTTTATGGATAGGGACAGGGGAGAGAGCAGGAGGCAAGTATTTAATTCATTTGGCTGGTAATATAGGTATTTCTTTCTAGTTAGCCAAAGTTCTGAAGGTGTTACATTTGCAGGGGGTTAGGGATTTGTGGCCACATGACCCATCGAGAGTAAAGGCTCTCCCCCGACCATTCTTCTGCCAAGGGTCAGTGGGTATGTTGAGTCACTTGGGAAGAACTTGAGAACAAGGTAGTAGCATGTGAGCATGTGTGTGGTTTTTTTAAATTTATTTATTTCATTCATGTGCTGTACTGGCTGGTTTTGTGTGTCAACTTGACACAAGCTGGAGTTATAACAGAGAAAGGAGCTTCAGTTGAGCTAATGTCTCCATGAGATCCAGCTTTAAGGCATTTTTCTCAATTAGTGATCAAAGGGGGAGGGCCCATTGTGAGTGGGGCCATCCCTGAACAGGTAGTCCTAGGTTCTATAAGAAAGCAAGTTGAGCAAGCCATAGGAAGCAAGACTGTAACATCCCTCCATGGCCTCTGTATCAGCTTCTGCTTTCTGACCTGCTTGAGTTCCAGTCCTGACATCCTTTGGTGATGAACAGCAATGTGGAAGTGTAAGCTGAATAAACCCTTTCCTCACCAACTTGCTTTTTGGTCATAATGTTTGTGCAGGAATAGAAACCCTGACTAAGACATATGAGTACACTGTAGCTGTTTTCAGAAGCACCAGAAGAAGGCATGGGATCTCATTACAGATGGTTGTAAGCCACCATGTGGTTGCTGGGAATTGAACTCAGGACCTTTGGAAGGGCAGTCGGTGCTCTTAACCACTGAGCCATCTCTCCAGCCCATAAAAGCAGTCAGGATAATGAATCTTAGGTACCTGTAGAGGCGCCCTCCTCATACAGCAATGAGAAATTCAACATTGCTTATGTGCACTTCCCTTCATTTCCTTCATGTCTTCATGGCACTCACAACAAAAGGTCCTGACTCAAGAAAAGCAAATCTCCGGAGACTTCTCACAAACATTCATCTCATTGGCAGACATGGATCACTCGAGGAAAACAAGCATTCAAGAAGTTCTGTCTTTAGCCATACTGACATCATTTTAAATTTGAATGTCAAGGATCAGTTCTCTTTGTTTTCAGCATCTATCCAGAGTCATCTTAATATCCTATTCTTAGAATCTGTTTCTTAGAAGTAAAGAGCGTTAGATAAAAGCAGAGAGGGAAACCCACATTTGAAAGGCTTTTTGCTGCAGATGGGTTGCTGTATAAATGGGGATGTGGATGTCCAGGGGACCAAGGGCTGAGGATGGACAAGCAGGCTCACACAGAAGCCTGAGTAGAGCAAGGTGTTCAACAAGAGCAATGGATCATATCAAGGACAGAGGAAAGCAGCAGGAGGTTCTCTGGTCACTGAAGCAGTGGAGGAGGCCTCACAGAACAGAGTGAATCAGTGCATTATCTATGTATCTCTGTCTGAATAACAGAGAATACAAGTGCTAAATCAAGGAAAGTATTGGATCTAGGAAGTCTCCAGCTGCCTTTGAGACAAGAGCTTCAGAAACAGAGAAGCTGCTGGCGTTCCCCACGCAGAATCAGAAGCTTGGGTCTTCAAATGCCCTCTCCCTCCTGCAAACCTTGCCTTGCATGCTGCTGCTGAACTATAAAAATGACCCCTAAGCAGAAGCCAGTGTGCTGCATTTAATAATAAATGCAAAGTGTTATGTCCTTCTGGGGTCATTAATACTTTTGCCAACACATCACATGCAAGTGATAATAAATTACAAATAGAGATATCTGAGTTGTTAATTACTTAGTAATTTAAAATGGTAGTGATGTTGAAAAGTGGAATATTTTAGTTCTTTGTACGTTCTGAGCATAACTTGAGCCAAGCTTGCCTTCTTCTCACTGTGTTAAGACCCTGGGGCAGGAATCCTTCCCGAGCCTTCCTGAGTTGTCACACTAGAGTCTATTCTGGATCACTTCACTTTCTCTGAGGCATCTTTATTCAACACAGCCAGGTTCTTAGTGTATGTTAATAAGTTTGACTTCTTTAAATGCTTCTATTTAAACAAGTGTTTCCAGGGCTGGCGAGATGGCTCAGCGGTTAAGAGCACTGACTGTTCTTCCAAAGGTATTGAGTTCAAATCCCAGCAACCACATGGTGGCTCACAGTCAACTGCAATGAGATCTGACACCCTCTTCTGGTGTGTCTGAAGACAGCTACAATGTACTTAGATATAATAACAAATCTTAAAAAAAAAACAAAAAAAACAAGTGTATCACATTTTAGTGTGGTGTGTGTGTGTGTGTGTGTGTGTGTGTGTGTTACATGTTTACCACAGCACCCTATAGAGGTCAGATGACAATTTGCTCCTCCTACCATGTGGTAACCAGGGACTGAAATCAGGTTGGGGGCAAATTCTTTTACCTGTCACAGGATTTTTCCTGTCCAATTTCATTAGTGCATCAGGAGAGACAGAGAAAGGGAGGCAGAGCTAAGACAGAGAGCATCTCAGGGGAAGAAGAAGGAAGGCCAGCATGGAGGTGGATGTGAACCAGCATGGCTTCAACCAGCCACAAGTAGTTATTTTATCATAAGGATAGAATAATTTAGATAAAGCTTTTATCATTATCAGTTGGTTCTGACACTATTGTATTAGCATCTTGAAAATTGGGAATTTATTGATACATAAATCTGATTTGGTTAATTATAAGCTTCAAGAGTTTTGTTTCTACCTGGTAGATCAGTGTTGCTGTGGCTGACAGTGGGGTAGACACAAGAGGAACTTGGAAGCTCCAGCCCAACTATGCCAGAGAGTTGTTGGGTAGAGACACAGTTGGCAGGACCTAAGCTGGGGTCCAGAGTTGCCAGCACCCATGCAGGAACATGCCAGTTCTTTTTTTAATATTTCCCCCCACATTTACCTGCTAAGAAATGTCACTGACCATTTCTATAAGTTCTTAAGAATGTTAATATGATATATTATATATATTGAGACACATTTCCTATATATTTTGTGAAATATTTTTCTGTATGTTCATGTAAGCGTAGTTGCACATGAAACAAATTTGTATCGGTAGGCATTCTGCCTTCCTAGATGTGTATAAATCTAAGCCAATACTTGAAAACTCAAATAGAATAATGGATGAGCTCTCTAAGCAATAAGAATCTTTGCAGCTGGGCGTGGTAGCTTACACCTTTACTCCCAGCACTTGGGAGGCAGAGACAGGAGGGTCTCTGCGGGTTCAAGGTCAGCCTAGTCTACAAAGCAAATCCAGGATACTCAGGGCTACTTTGAATCTGTTCTACTTTCAAATGTGTAGTCTGAGAAAATAGATAAAGCAGCATTCTGAACCCCCAGATCACTGCCTGTTGACAGTTGCATCAGAGAGAACAAATAGCATCGCTGTTTGATCCTCTGTCCTTGGGGACTTTGGACTATTGGCACTTGGCTCCAGTCTGGCACGTGTTACATGTCTCCTCCTGTTTGGAAATAACAATCTAATATGGAAACAGGGAGATCTACACACATGTGGCTGAACAGTTAATAAGTTCTCATCTTTCCACCTTCCATAGAAAAAGGACAAGAGGAAAAGATGAAGAAAATAAATCTGAAATCATTCCTGTTGTGAAATAAACTGAGCAGACCCTACTTAAGAGGGCCGGTGGAGGAAACCCTGTAGCTGTGGTCAGTCTCTGCCTCTGGCATAGTGCCCATAGTATTTTCCTCTTGTGAGTTGTAATGTAGACTTCCAGTAATGAATTAAATTTTGAGCTGAATAGATGGTTCAGTGGGTAAAAGCACTTGCCCCAAAACCTAATTTTGATCCTGGGGACCCACTCAGTAGAAGGAGAGAACTGATTGGCATAAGGTTGCTTCTGACCTCCACAAGTGCTCTGATACATACATGCACATGTGCATATATACATTAATTAATTAAATGCAATTTAATTTTTTAATGAAATTTAATTTCCAGGAGTACATGAGGGTTGGTGACAGTCATCTGGCACTATTCATAGACTATCAACAAATTTGAATTGAAGGTAATTTAAAGGGTCAGTCATGGTAATGAACATAATTTATCTTACTACAGCTGGAGCACACACGTATCACAAAGTTTGGCTCATGTATGAGAGGATATGAAAGGAGGAAAGAGAAAAGGGAGATTATCTAAATATTGTATTATGATCCCACATAGTGTAACAGTAGAGTATATCCACTAGGTGGTGATCATGTACTAGCAATACTGAAATATTTACCGATATCTGTAAATATTTCTGCTGCTTGCCTATGGGCCTGTGAATCTGCAGTTTTGTGAAGGGTACATACTAGCATGGTTAAGAGGATGGCTTATGAAGTGTAAATGGCAGGCGTTGAAACTTGGGTTTTCCAATCAAGAACTAGGGCAGTATTTATTTGAATTTCCTGATCCTAGGCTTCCTGATCCATCAGAAAGGTTAGAAATAGAACCTATCTCTTAGAGCTGTTGTCACCAACTCCTTAAAATTCAAGTTAAATTAAAACACAAACATGGGATAATTATAAATATATTATCACTAGTACTGTTGTAACAAAGGTGTTCACAGATTTTCTCTGAACCACAGAATGTATGATTACTTTAAAAAATAATAATGACGGTGATTCTCCCTCTTGTAGTGCAGCCTATCAAATCCTAAATTCTGATCCTCAGCCTCAATGATTATGGAATGACGGCCACCAAAATTACAAGGTAGTGAATGGGTGAGGTGAGGCTGGTTTTGCACTTTGTTTCAGACTTTATACTTTACTCAGAAGTAGGTGGAATCTGTTACAAAGGGCACTAAGGCAGAGGTCAGATAGCAAAACCAAATTTGTACTTGACATGATCACGTTAAGAGGAGGAGGCCAGGCGTGGTGGCGCACGTCATTAATCCCAGCACTCGGGAGGCAGAGGCAGGCGGATTTCTGAGTTCGAGGCCAGCCTGGTCTACAAAGTGAGTTCCAGGACAGCCAGGGCTATATATAGACACCCTGTCTCGGAAAAAAAAAAAAGAAGAAGAGGAGGAGGCGGTGGAAATGAAAGATGGGTCTGGAGTCAAGTAAACAGGAATACTTTTATAATAAAAGATTGCCTAATTTCTAATCTAAGGATGAATCTCTGGAAATGCTAGAATTATGCATATCTATGACTAATGATAAAAACTTGAACCTCACAAATGTTTTCTTCTTATGGGATAAGAACGCCAGGGCCAAGAAGTGGGAGCGGATGGGTAGGGGAGCAGGGCCAGGAGGGGGGAGGGTATAGGGAACTTTCTGGATAACATTTGAAATGTAAATGAAGAAAATATCTAATAAAAATTGAAAAAAAACCCAAAATCCTGCTATAAGCGGTTAAAAAAAAAAAGTCTTGGACGATAGCAGGTTTAGTCTAAAACTTTGCACATAGCTTCCCTGACACAGTTCACACTGCAAAGTACTCCCGAGGGCTCCTTCCTAAGTTTTGAGCATTCAGTCCCACAAAGATGAGCCTGTGAACTTTGCAACCACAAGGAAAAGCTGGGCTGCTTTTCACAGAACACACCAAGAAGGACCAGCACGCCTCAGAGAGCCAGGCTGAGCTTACCTAACATGATGGGTTTCCCAGAACTGTGGGCGCTTTGAAGTGTCTGACCCGAGAGATACTGAAATATATTTCAGTTCCCTTTATCATCCTGAGCCAGAATGGGTGAGGCTGCCTGGGGTGGGGGTAAGGGGTTGGGTCTAGGGAAGAGGAGAACAATCATTGTGGTTGGTCTAACAGTGTCCTTTACACTCTTATGTCTTGAATGCTTCCTCCCAGCTGATGAGGATACTCTCAGAGCCTGTGCAATCTTTGAGGGGTGGGGGCCTAGCTGGAAGAAACGTATGGCCAGCAATAGCCCTTGAAAGCAATAGTTAATCCTTGTTTCTCCCGTGTTGTCTGTTTCCTGGCCCACTGTGCTGTGAACAGTGCTGCCTCATGTGCCCTGGCCTCCATGAACTGAGCTGCCCCAGACTTCCCTGCCATGATGAACTGAAACTCCCGAAAACAACAAACCCAACTAAATCTGCCCTCCTGTAAGCTGTCAGGTATTGTGGTCCCAATGCTGTGCAATTAACTATTACAGATGACTGGTACCACAGAAGTAGGGTCACTGCTATGACTAATCTTGATCATGTGGCTAAGTCTTTGAAACTGGTGTTTCAGATGAATTTGGGAAAATGTGGAGATGTGGGCTCCAGAAGCCATAGAATGACTTAAATGGAATTTGGTGGCCATTCCAGTTGACATTCAGAAAACCAAAATGCTGAAAGAAAACAAAGATAGTAAAGGTTATGTTCATACATGTTCAGACTACATACAATCTCTGTTGGGATGAATGGAGCTAAAAAACTAGCTAGTCGTGTTACCATCTGGCAATGAATGGGTCAGTGCTTTGCTGATGTCCTGGAAGTCTGAGAGAGGCTAAATTCAGAGGTAATAGACTCATTAACTTGGAAGAGGACATCTCAAAATAGCATAGCACTTAGGATGTGAAGTGATTATTGATAATTATACAAGTCCCAAATAGAGCAAGTTCCACAGAGTGGCCATATGGGCTACAAACAGGGAAGCCACAGAGATGGGTCTGCCAAGCCCATCAGTGCTCATAACACGATACCATAGACCCCAGTGATGAACGTGGAATTATAGAAAGTAAGGCTACTCTGATGGGTTTTGGTTGGTGGTGTTCCCATCCCTGGTTTCCATGTTCCTGTTTCTCCCGCTGGAGTGGGAATATTTCCCCAGCGCTGTTGTACTTTATACAGACTCACAACTAAGAGACTTCCTCAAGGCTCAGTAGAGACGCTGGACTTTGCACAATGTAGGAACTTGTGGACTTGAAACTGGGCTGAGTGAACTTTGCATTTGGAGGTCAGAGGTGGAATGGAATACTTTACATCTGAAGACTCCTCCTCGGGCTTCTATGTTAAATACTCCCTTGCTAACAGGGCCATTTTCTTTCAGAGAGTGTGAAACTTCTACGAAATCTGGCTTAAAAGGGCAAGCAAGTTGTTGGGGACCAGTCTTTGAAGATGATACCTGGACCCTGCTTCCTGTCATTCGGTGCTTTCTGACCCACTGTGATAGGAACAGCCACAATCCCACAATCCCACATTCCCAATTCTGTAAACTGGGCCGCTCCACAGTGCCTTCGGAGCCATCTAGGAGATAGCATTAACGTTTTTCCTCTTAGGAGGTTTAGGAATCGCGGATGCTAGAGGGGTGAAGCAGATACTACAGTCTCCTTAGTGAGATCCTATTTCCCTTCTCTTGGGATACGATTATGTTGCTTTTCTGTGGGTGCTATCATTCACAGTTTTCACTAGGATGCACACTTCGGTGGATCACACGTGCTTCCTCAAATGACAGTGCAATAGTTACTATAAAGACAAGTTGTCAGTTCTGTGATTTTTATCTCTGCAAAAGGTTACAGTTTTAAATAGTAATGCACTTTATTTCCTGATCATCCTCTTCTCTATAAAATATTTAAGGATTTGCATGTGTGTCTATTGTAATGTGAAGTAACAATGTCTCAGATTCCACTGACCTATAATAAGGGTGATTTCTACTTTCCTAAGAATGCATTAAGGTTATATATAGTCAGTGATCTTTTATTCAATCACAAGACTGTTCATTTTTTTAAAATGTGATTTCATATGCTAAGAAGAAGGAAGACCAAAATGTGGATGCTTCAGTGCTTTTTAGAAGGGTGAACAAAATACTCACAGGAGGAAATATGGAGACAAAGTGTGGAACAAAGACTGAAAGGTAAGGCCATCTAGAGACTGCCCACCTGTGGATCCATCCCATATACAGCCACCAAACCCAGACCTTATGGTTGGATGCAGGGAAGTGCTTGATGATAGAAGCCCTGATATTGCTGTCTCCTGAGAGGCTGTGCCAGAGCCTAACAAAAACAGAGATAGAAGGTGGCAGCCAACCATTGGACTGAGCTAGAGGATCCCTGATGGAGTTGGAGAAAGGACTGAAGGAGTTGAGGGGGTTTGCAGCCCCATGGAGGGAGCAAGAGTGTCAGCAGGCCAGACGCCCCCAGACCTTCTGGGGACTGGACCACCAACAAAAGAATACACACGGAGCAACCCATGGCACTGGCCACACATGTGACAGAGGATGGCCTTGTTGAACATCAGTGGGAAGAGAGGCCCTTGGGCCTGAAGGTGTTTGATGCTCAGTGTAGGGGAATGCTAGGGCAGGAGGATGTGAGTGGGTGGCTGGGGGAGTACCCTCATAGAGGCATGGGGAATGGGGATGGGATAGGGGGTTTTCAAAGGAGAGACCTAGAAAAGGATAAACATTTGAAATGTAAATAAAGAAAATATCTAATAAAAAAAAAAGACAGAGAAAAATCAGTAGGTATCTATTGGAAAGTAATTCTGCCTGCTCTCTTATATTTTTTTCCTTTTAATTTTTTACTGTTTGATGTTTTATTTATTTATGTTTTTCTTTTGTGTGTGTGTGTACTTTATTCTTTGTATTTACTTATTTTTGTTTGTGTTCCCCTTTTTTTTTCTCTCTTTATTAGATATTTTCTTCCTTTACATTTCACATGTTATCCAGAAATTTTCCCTTACCCTCCCGCGTCCCCGCCCTGCTCCCCCACCCACCCCCTCCCGCGTAATGGCCCTGGCATTCCCCTGTTCTGGGGCATATAGAGTCTGTATAACCAAAGGGCCTCTCCTCCCAATGATGGCCAACTAG
>LR749513.1:0-97500 GCA_902729485.2 Mus minutoides
CCATCAGGGCACGCAGCACCATGGAAGACTGTCTGTCTGCAACAACTCAGCTCATATTCAAGCCTATTGTGAGTTATGAACCACAGTATTTTTACTGTGCAAACAATTATGGAAACATGAGGCTTAATTATGAAAAATTAAGACTTTAAGCATCTCCTGCTGCCATTCCTCAGCATGCAAGTATTTAATTAGTATATCTTTGGCTTTCACGGTGTGAGAGTACTTGATTTTTAAAAATTGCTATTTGACTCTCCAACTTGAGTTTCATTTAAAAAAAAAAAAAGTTGTCCAATGACTTTTGGCATGGACTCAGATCAGAATCTCCAACAGTTTTTGAAATGACCTTAAAAGGGGTCTGCAACCCTCTAGAAGGAACAACAATATGAACTAACCAGTACCCCTCTCAGAGCTTGTGTCTCTAGTTGCATATGTAGCAGAGGATGGCCTAGTCAGCCATCAATGGGAGGAGAGGCCCGTGGTCTTATGAAGATCCTATGCCCCAGTACAGGAGAATGCCAGGGTCAGGAAGCGGGAGTGAGTGGTTTGGGGAGCTGGCCAGGGGGAGGGTATAGGGGGCTTTTGAAGAGGAAACTAGGAAAGGGGATAGCATTTGAAATGTAAATGAAGAAAATATCTAATTAAAAAAAAAAAAAAGAAATGACCTTAAACTTGCTTCTCCATTTTGTACCATGTATGTATGTGAAGAGGCATTCCCAGTGTTGAAGATTGTAAAATCCAACTGTTAGTCAACTCTGAAGCACATCCAAGTTGTTCTACATCCTGCAGTGTCAAATATTCATCCAAGCCAGAACCCTTTGTGTGACAGTAAATAAGCGTATCCATCTCTCATTAGTGTGCGAGGTAGTTTTTAACTTTAACAAATGGAAAAATTATATGTATGCCCATGGGTTTTCTAAGCAAATTTGTTTATAATTTATTGTCAATACAGTTTGATTTCTATATATTTTATATACCTAATATACCCTAGATTACAGAGTGTCTTGGGCAAAGCAGAAAAGTTTAAGAAGCCTTACCCCACAGTCTGTAACAGTCTAGCCTCTCACAAATGAGACAGAAAAGCAAGAAGCCCATTTGTTTGAAATATTGTTTGTTTGCATGTGTGTTGTGTACATGTATGTAGGTGTGTGGATGCACATGTGTTGCACTTTGTGTATGGGGACCAGAGGTCAACCTCAGGCATTATTCCCCAGGAGCTCCGCGTCTTGTCTTCAAAGACAGTGTTTCTCACTTCTACCTGGAGCTCAGGAATTCAGCTACACTGGCTGGACATGGAGTCCATTAGATCCTTCTGTCTCCACCTCCCCAAGCACTGGGACTACACGCACTCACCCCACAACATTCTACCTTTTTGACTTTGCTTCTGGGTATTGAACTCAGATCCCCATGTTTATAAGGCAAGCACTTTATAAACCAAACTATCTATCTCCCTAGACCCCATTTGAAGCAGTTTGCATGTCTCCTGCTCAGAGAGAGGAAGGAGAGGGTCCACAAGCTGCAAGGTGCTGAAAAACATCATAAACCAACTCTTTAATGCATATAATGCATTTTGATCATATTCACTCCTCATACCTCCCCAACTGTTCCCAGATCCATTCCATCTCATCTTCTTCCTCTTTCTCTCTCTCTCTCTCTCTCTCTCTCTCTTTTTTTAAAGTAACTCACTGTGGTGATTTGAATATGCTTGGCCCAAGGAATGGCACTATTAGGAGGTATGGCCTTGTTGGAAAGAGTGTGTCTTTGTGGGCATGAGCTTTAAGACCATCATCCTAGCTACCTGGAAGCCAATCTTCTCCTAGCGGCCTTCAGATGAAGATATAGAACTCTCAGCTCCTCCTGCACCATGCCTGCCTGGATGCTGCCATGTTCCCACCTTGGTAATAATGAACCGAACCTCTGAATCTGTAAGCCAGCCCCAATTAAATGTCTTTATAAAAGTTGCCTTGGTGTGGTGTCTTTCACAGCAGGAAAACCTTAACTAAGGCACCCATTGAATACAGTTTGCCCATCCACTGAAGTACGGTTAACCTAAAAGAGGACATATCCTTAAAATTGGCTTTTCCCTCTCCCAGGGCCATCAACTCTTATTAATTCTTTAGCTAAGCGTGGGGGTTTATGAGACACTCCTCAGTCCGTGCTGGAAAGTTGGCTGACTTAATCTTACAGGCAAACACAGTTGCCAAGAGTTGAGGAGTTCAGAAGTCCTTTCCTGTCCAGAAGACACTGTTTTTGCCTGGCCCTCCCAGATCTTTGGCTCTCTCAACCTTTCCATGCCTTCTTCCATGGTGCCTCCCGAGCCTCATGGAGGAAGAGGGTGTGATATATAGATGTCCCGTTTGTTTCTCATCATTACACAGACACTTATTCTCCGCACTTTGACAAACCGTGAGTCTCTGCATGAACCATAGTCCGTGGCACAGAGAAGCTTCTGTAAGCCGATTTTTGCAAAGCAAAAGAGCCCAAGAGGAAGCAATAAGCGGGACGTAAGAAGGCTGAGGTGGAAAGCATGATGAGCTCAAGAAACCAAGCTGGCTGCTCAGGAACCCTGCCTGGCTCTTCTTGGTTTTATTCCCAGGGAGCTCTGCAGCTCTGGACTTGCCCAGTCTGAGAGATAGAGTCCCAACAGTGACACCATGTGTCCATGAAGAAGAACAACTGGATGTAGTCAGATCTGAAGAGTGGGCATGGAGATCAACCCAGTTCTGTTTAAGGGGCAGTGGTACTCAGAAAGATTCAAAGAACTTTCCAGCATGGAGTGAGGAGTGTCTCACAAGCCCCCACGCTTAGCTAAAGCACTAATAACAGTTGATGGCCCTAGGAGAGGGAAAAAAAATTTAAGGGTATGACCTCTTTTAGGTTAAAGAGTCAAAGTTGCCTCTGTCCGTCCATGATTTCTGATATTTTAAAGTATTAAATTCCAACCAGTGGTTTTGTATAAAATCCCCCAAATGTGGTTCAAAGTTAAGTTTAATGGTTTGTTTTTGCAAGAACACCAATAGGTGTGAAATTGTGTCCACTTCAGTAAGTCAGGTCAGCAGGATCATGAAGCCATTGGTGAGCACAAATGAGACCACAGGATAAAACTGTCTGCCCTATGATATGGGAATATACATAGCTCAGTGGAAGAGTGCTTGCTCAGCAATCGTGAGGTCCTGGGTTCAACTCTCAGCATCACACATGCATGCATGCAAAAGTGATGGGTGGACAGTTTACTCAATAAAGTCCTTGCCTCACTAGCATGAGTTCAAATCCTCAAAACCCATGTCAAAAACTGGTTACGATGACATGGACCTGTAAGCCCAACACTAAAACATGGGACAAGGAGACAGATGGATCCTTGAAAGCTTGCTGGCCAGCTACCCTGACTATGAAGTTTAGTTTTAATGCTCAACTTGAGACAACCCAGAGTCACCTGGGAAGAGAGTCTTAGTGAAGGATTGTCTACATCAGGTTGACTTGTAGGCATGTTGGGGGCACAGGGGAGGGTGATGCATTCATTGCCTTAATTGATACAGGAAGGCCTAGTCTGTACATGGTTGACTTCTTTCACAGATTCAGAGGCCTTGGACTGTATGAGAGTAGAAAAAAACAGGTGAACCTCAAGCATGCTTCCATTCATTTCTCTCTGCCCTTGACCGTGGATGTTAGGTGACTATGTGTTTTGTCTGTACTTCCTGCCATGACCCCCCAGCAGGGATGGACCATGACCCAAAACTGAGTGCTAAAATAAACCCTTTCTGTCCTAAGCTACTTTTTGTGAGGCTAATTTCCCACAACAACAGAAACAAAAATTAAAATACTGGCTTACATTGCCATATCTCAGATGAAAGGTGGCAGGTACTTGAGGGCCAGCCCTAACTTTGTCCTCTCTGACCTTCACGCTCCTATGGTCACCACATGCACACCTGCACCTACAGGTGCGCACATACGCAGATTTGTTTAAAGCTGTCATGGCAAGGATGGCCACTGTGAACTCGCAGGGTTGCTTTTCTTTGTAATGAGTAAGAGCTGCAGAGGAGCCTGCTCGGAGCCTGTGTGAATATCACATTTGTCACTAAGCATCCAGTTACCTTGTCCTACTGTGCTTCCTACACTCAATCATAAGGATTCTATGCTAAGGAGTTGCTTCCTTTCTCCTCAGCTATTCATTCAGTTACTTGCAAGGTATGTCAAAACAGATGCTTAGACAATGATTAGCCTTCTGTGTGTTTTAACCCATTCCAGACACACACACACACACACACACACACACATTTGTTCATTCAACCAACACTGGATCAAAATACCATCTAGGATTGCATCTGTAGCCTAGGGTTGTGGCTTATTCTTGTAATTCCAAACTTGGGAGACTGAGGAAGAAGGATTGCAAGTTTATAGGCCAGTCTGCAGTACAGAGTGAGTTCAAGACCAGTCCAGAAAAAGTAATCTGTCTCAAAATAAAAAGTAAAGAGTCAAAAAATACGGCTCAGTGGTAGAGCCCCTGCCTAGAATCCCCCAGTGAGGAGCTGGGAGTGTGGTTCTAGAGCCCCTGCCTAGAATCCCACAGGAAGGGGCTGAGGGAGGGGCTCCATGGTAGAGCACCTGCCTAGGATCCCCCAGTGAGGGGCTGGGAGTGTGGTTCAGGGGTAGAGCCCCTGCCTAGAATCCCACAAGGAGGGGCTGAGGCTGTGGCTCCATGGTAGAGTACCTGCCTAGGATCCCCCAATGAGGTATGGGGACATAGTTCACCAGTAGCACACTTGATAACGTATGCAAGATTCAACTTTTAGATGAAGAAGCAATATCCATACTGTGGATTCTGGACTATACCCTTTACCTACATTCTCTGACTTAACCCGTTCCTTTGAAAAGATCTTCGTGTTTAGATATCAACTAGAGGGGGATGGAAGGAAAGCATTTGTCTCCACAGACACTGACAGAGTGGAAAGTTTCCTCTGCTATTGAGCTGATGTGTAGAGAGAAAACAAAAGTCTCAGGTCTGCTAGATCCATCAGCTCTCTCTTCTCTTTCATTGGGAGCGCTTTCTATCCTCTGGCAGAATCTCTCCTTTCAAGCAAGTCCTGGTGCTTTTAAAGCCATCTAGTATGTGAGGCTTGAGATTCCATTTCCTGGCACACAGACAATTCCCTGTGTGCACCATCCTTTGCAGTCTTTCTTTGTGGCTGATGTCACCAAGGGCTGTCGCCTGCCTGGAACACTTCCCTGATAACCAAGCCAGCAAAAGGTTCCCATGGAACAGATGTTTCTGTTTAAGGCTGATAGGAACTGTGGGAACATTTTTCTCCCTCTCCATCAGTTTCCAAGCTCGAGGTACAGCTGTTTGCCAGTTTTACAGGTGGAGTTCTGATGAGGTTTGTGGCTGAGCTGAGCAAGGAAGACAAAGAACTGACCAATCCCAGGAGGAAGATATGAGCCAACCCTGAGATAAAACAAGTGAAGATGGGCAGTTCTAAAACAGTTTGGAGGAAACATGACTTGTTGCTCCCATAGAACCTGAGACGAGTGAGTCAGTTTGTGTGCGCGCGCAAGTGTGTGTGTGTGTGTGTGTGTGTGTGTGTGTGTGTGCACATGCGTGCATGCTCATGTGTGCGTGTGTGCGTGCATACGTTCATCTGTGCATGAGTGAGTCTCTGTGTACATGAGAGCCTACATGGCTTAAGTGCACAAGTGTGTGTGCCTGCAAGCATGCCTGCCTGCGAATGTCATACATGCGTGTGTGTATGTGTGTGTGTGTGTGTGTATGTGTATACATATTTGTCTGTATGCACATGTGTGTATACAGAAACCAAAGGTCAATATACAGTGTTTTCTTCAGTCACTCTCCACATGACTTTCTGAACAAGGTCTCCTCTCTAAACCCAGAGCTCACCATTCAGCTTAAGCAGCAGTTTTCAACCTGTGGATCACAACCCCTCTGGGGGTCAAACGGCCCTTTCACAGGGGTCACCTAAGGCTGCCTGCATATCACATATTTGTATTACATGAATATTTACATGATTCATACAGTAGCAAAATTACTGTTATAAAGTAGCAATGAAAATAATTTTGTGGTGGGGGGGCACCACAACATGAGGAACTGTATTAATAGGTCACAGTTTTAGGAAGGTTGAGAACCACTGACCTAAACTGTCTGGCCAGCAAGAACTAGGGATCCCATCTCAATCTGCCCAGTGCTGGGATTACAGGCATTCACTTTCATGTCTGATTTTATATGTGAATGCGATAATCTGAACTTGAAGCAGATCCTATTGCTTGCATGACAAGCACTTCATTTCCAGCAATCTTCCCAGCCTTTGAGTTGGCTATATTAAAAAGCACCATGTCATGGTTTGACTGTACAGTGTCTCCATATTTGAATGCTTGGTCCCACTTTGCAGAGCCATATTGAAAAGTTGTAGAATTGCCGAAAAGAAGAAGCTAATTGGAGGAAGTGAGTCACTAGGGACAGGCTTTGGGGTTGGGTAGATTCACCTCACTTCCGGTTCTATCTTGGGGTGGTCTGAATATGCTTGGCCCATAGGGAGTGGTACTGTTAGGAGGCGTGGCCTTGTTGGAGGAGGTATGTCACTGTGGAGATGGACTTTGAAGCTCCTCCCAGTATGGAACAATCAGCCTTCTTCTGCTTGCTTCCATAACAAGATGTAGAACTCTCAGCACCTCCAGTGCCAGGCCTGTCTGGACATTGCCATGCTCCCACTTTGATGATAATGGACTGAACCTCTGAACCTGTAAGCCAGCCCCAATTAAATGTTGTCCTTTATAAGAGTTGCCTTGGTCACGATGTCTCTCCACGGCAATGGAAACTCTGACCAAGGCAGAAGCAATCAGACAACTTTAGGGAGTTAGTTACCGCTTTGCACCGAGTGGGTCATGGAGCTTGAACTCAGAGCACCCAACTTGGCAGCAAGCACATTTAGCTGCTGAGCCAGCTCGCCAGTCCCCAAAATAATTACTGTATGTATGTGTATCTATGTGTGCCTCTGTGTGTGTGAGTGGGATATATGTGTGTGCATATATGTGTGTCCATGTGAATCTAGAGGCCAGAGGTCAACCTTGGGTGTTATTCCTCAGTAACTATCCACTTTACTTACTTGAGTCTCTCACTGAGACCTGGAGCTTGGTAATTGGCTAGCCTGGAAGCCCAAGAGATCCTCCTGTCTGTAGTTCACACAGCCCCCAACCCTGGGATGACAAGCATACTACACCCAGGGCTTTACATTGGGTTTGGGGGCAGGACTGGGTCCTCATGCTCCTACAGCATACATTCTGCTAACTGAGCCACTTCCCCAGGACCTCCATCTGGGTTTTTCTTACTGTGGGTCTTATTTGAGTTGGGTTGGGTTGGGTTTTTGAGATGAAGTTCCCTGTGCCCAAGCTACCCTGTAATTCACTACATAGCATAAGAGGACCTCCAACTCTGAATCCCACTGCCTCCGCATCCCAAATGCTAGGATTATAGGTGTGTGCCACCACTACCAGCTAGAATACTTCTAATGAAGAGTTTATAAATCACTGTCACCCAACAGAGTCCACATGGCTATACAGAAACCCTGGTGTTCTTAACTGCTTGTGACTTTTCTAATTCAGAGTCTATTTCACCTGAGTTTCCACAGGATCATTATGGAAGCAGCAGACAAATATTTAAGTACAAGTTCCTAATGTGATTTCACAGGGGAAAAATTAAAGGCTGAGAAAATTCCTAGCCATTGACTTCAATGTTTCAACAAACTGGGAAAAGATTGCAATTATCCCTTAAATGGAAAGTTCTAGAAACACATCTCTCATTTTATAACAGAAACCCCACAGGCTGAGAATCAAATCCATCTGGGGGTGGGGAAATACATCGTTTTAAAAGTTCACTGTAAAATATAACAGCTTAATGAGAGAATGTCTGCTATGAGAGAATTTCCTGGAGGAGAGAGGATGGGCCAGGAAAATAAGGGCTGCTGAATTTACCCAGCAATTAATAGGATCCAGAGCTTTGGCGAATGGCCTCCAATTTCCTTCCCATCACAATTCAAAGGCTGGTGTTTTATGCAAATTTTGTAGATGTTTGAAAACTGAGCCTCAGAATTCAAATGACCTTCCAGAGGTAAAAAAGTCAACAAGGCTGGATGGAGTGACAGCTTAGCAGTTAACTGCCCTTATTGCTCTTGAAGAGGACTTGAGTTCAGGTTGAAGCACCAACATCCACCTAGAACTCCAGCTCTAAAGAATCTGTTGCCCTCTTCTGGTTACTGTACATAATAACTTAATGTGCACACACACACACTCACACACACACACACACACACACACACACACATGCACATACTTTAACAGTGATGTTTCACAGAGTGTTTTACATTAGATATACAGAGGTCAATAAGAAGGAAATAAATGATGAGAGCATCCTCCTAGCAATTGCTGTTTGTAGAACCTTAGGGAGAGGCTTTGTGAAGCCTGTAAATTTCTAGAACTTTTTGAGACTTGTAAGTTGCATCTTATTTCTGAGGCTTAGATTCCCTACATGAAGGAAGGAATGCTTCAGATTGGAGGAGAAAATTGTACTATATGCCTATAGTCTGAATTGTCTAATCCAGCCCTGATATTAGTGAGATAGCACTGAAGATCATATGATGACAATTCCACAAGCAGATGTGAGAAGGGGGCTGTGATTGTTGGTGTGAACTGTCAACTTGACAGAGTCTAGAATCCTCTGGTAGATGAGCCTCTGGGCATGCATCAACTGAGATTGGAAGACCTTTAGGAGTGGCACCATTCCCTGATTGAACGATGTCACTGAGAAAGAGAGCTGAAAAATAGCAAAAGCATCCTGCATCCACATTTCCCTGCATCCTGATGATGAGGGTAACACAACTGTAGTGGGGGCTATCCCAAAAAGCTGTTGCCTATACATGAGATACGTTCTTCTAGCTGGGCTGTCTTGTCTGCCTCAGTGGGAGAGGATGCACCTAGCTTTAAAGATTTAATGAGCCAAGGTAGAGGGATGGGGGCAAAGGGGAGTGGGAGGGGGGAATCTCACCTGTTCAGAGGAGAAGGGGATGGGTCTGGTAAAAGGGTTGTGGGAAGGAGTAATTGGAAGGGGGCAGTGAGAAAGGCGTAAAGTGAATAAGTAAATTAAATATTGTTAATAAATAAATAAAAGACATGGCTGCCTTGATTTCTCTTACATGGTGAAATATACCCTTAAACTGTGGGCCTCAATAAACCATCTCTCCCTCAAGGTGCTTCTATTAGGATATTCTATCACAACAACAGGAAAAGAAACTAAGACACCCCACCCCCCAGCCCTCACTGGGGAAGCAGAACATGTTGAAGGTTTGAGGATTCAGAATGAGAACTAGAGAGGGTGCAACTGGGGCCAAGATAAGTGGAGAAGGAAATGTAGGATGATAGAAAATGATGAAAGGAAAGAGGAGGAGACTCAGCCAGAGTGACAGACGCTGTCAGTTGGACCAGACAAATATGTCAGAATGTTAAGTGGGTTCTGGACTCCAAGATACTTGGGCTTCATAGAAAGTCAGATCCCCAGAGTGAGGTGTGTGGCAGAAGCCCGTACAGCCTTTGTCAGAGTAAGAAGAAATGCATCCAAGCCTGAATTACTTACACACGCTCATGCGTGTGTGTGTGTGTGTGTGTGTGTGTGTGTGTGTGTGTGTGTGTGTGTGTATCTGTGTGTGTGTGTGTGTGTGTGTGCGCGCGCGCGTACACAGACACACACACACACACACCTGCATCTCATTCTGACTAAATTGTGTTAGTGGCTCTCAGAAAGTTCCAACACCAGTCACTCCTTGAAATTGACAATAAAAGCAGTAATATGTTCCTGTCAGGAGCAAATATATTGGAGCATTTTTCATATTATAGACAGAAGAGTTTGGGGCATAGATCTTTGCCTTTTTGCAATCCCAAGAAAACAAGGAGCAGATGTTGAAATTTAGAAAAGGTTACCTGCATTTGTGTATTACCTCAAAGCGGTGGAAAACGAAAAATCCAAAGTTTCATCTTCTTTTGGTTTCCAAGGAGACGAGCGGGTTTGCATTTCAGGATTCTATTTCTCTTTAAATAAGAGAAGCAGGTGCATACTTCCCAGTGCAATGTAAAGAAATGCAGCTCATCGTTCAGACAAGAAGCCCCTGGCTGTGACCAAACACCTGACATGAGCAATTTAAAGGAGGATTCACTTAGCTCCTGGTTTCAGAGAATCTTAGAGTAGCAGTATAGACAGCTTTGTTCATGGCAGTAGGGGTGAGTGGCAGAGGTCTTCACACCACAGCGGACCAAGAAGTACAGATGGAAGCAGTAATTGGAGGCCTGGCTCAGCTCAGGGATGCCTATTTCATTAATTTATTTCTTAACCATAGGGTCTAGATACATAGTTCAGTGGTTAAGCATGCTTGCTGCTCTTGCAGAGTATCAGAGTTCAGATGGAGAAACTCACATTAAGTAACTCACAACCTCTGGTTCTAGGGGATCTGATGCCCTCTTCTGGCCTCCACAGGTACCTGCACCTACCCACACACAGACACCCACACATACACATAATTCTTATAATCCTTTTTGAAAGCCACAGACAGATTTGAGAGATTGCTCATGGGGGAAGCCCATGCCATGCAAGCATAAGGACCTGAGATCACACTCCAGAGCACACACTCTTAAAAGGTAACCAACCTCAGCACTAGAAGACAGAAGGTATCGAAGAAGCCATAAAAACATCCCATAAGAATCTCCATACCCAGTCTACGGAGTGAGTTCCAGGAGAGCCAAGGCTACACAGAGAAAACCTGTCTTGAAGAAAGGAAGAAAAAAAAAAAAGAATCTCCATACCCAACTTTCTGCACACCTCTCCCTTCTATCCTTTATGAGCCAAAAAATTAAGTACACACACACACAAAAAAACCCAGCTCCCCCTGTTTTCATTTTCTCTCCCTTATCAACAACTTCTTACACACTGTTGCAGACTTCATGTCTCACAGTACAGTAAGAGCTTAGCAAATATTAATGGAATTCATGAATGGATGATTCTATGAGATATGGGTGAGGATGTTGGCTCAGCCAAAACAGTTCTCACCTCAAAGAAGATAAGAGATTGTGTACTGTGGGGTATGGAGCTCTGGTTCAGCTCTCAGGGCTCTTGCAAGGGACCCAAGTCTGGTCCTCAGCACCCATATCAGGTGATTCATAACCACCTGCACCTCCAGCTCCAGGAGGAATTTGATGCTTTCTTCTAGCTCCCACAGGTACCTATGCTCACATGCACATACACACACACACACACACACACACACACACACACACACACACACACACAAATAATAACAATTAATCAATTATAAAACTATGCCCAGTTTGGTGGAGCACACCTTTAATCCTAGCACTTGGGAGACAGAGGCAGGTGAACCTCTGTGAGTCTGACACCAGCCTGGTCTACAGTGAATGCTAGATTAACCAGGGTTCCACCATGAGGCCTTGTCTCAAAGTAACAACAACAATCATAATAATAGAAGGGCAATCATAAAAGTCCATGATATTCACTACAGCAATGTCACAATTGAACCCATTCTTTTACTCAAGTGATATGTGTGAATTTAAACGTGGTCAAGAAGGGTGGCTATGTCTCAGACCCAGTATTCCTCTCCTTCTTCTCATTACTGAGATAAAACATCTGACAAAAAAATATACTCTGTAGTTTTTCTACCTCTTCCCGGCATGGTTCTGTCTGCCAGAGTCTCAGAATACATCTTTCACAGGACTCAATCTGCTCAGGATCGCTCTGCTTTTCTCAGACGGTATCAGCACTAAAGGCAGCTGCATCAATTCAACACTGTTTTTATGAAACAGAGTTGAAAACAAGAAAGTCAGTGTCAGATTGATCCCTTTTACAAATGGGCAAGAATGTTGCAGAGTTAAAGCTGTGACTAGAACGACCCATTGTCTGACTCAAAGCCAGAGTCCTTGGCACCTCTGAGATGACCCAGTGTCACCCCCAGTGTGACATGTGCTCTGTACTTATCAATTTTCTGGCTGTTGTGACCCAAGAACCTGACAAGAAACAATTTCAAGAAGAAAGGGTGTATTGGCTCACAGTTTGAGCATTCAATCCATCTTGGCCAAGCAACAAGAGAACCCTGTGTTGGCTGTCACATTGTGTCCACAGACAGGAAGCAAAAACTAAAGTCTCACCCCTAGTGAGGCACCACCTCTGAAGATCCCATGATTTGCTCAAAGCAGCACTGCCTGGCTGGAAAGATGGCTCTGTTTCTAAGTGCTCACTCCACTATAATGAAGACCTGAGTTTGTATTCACGGCACCCGTGTAGAACGCTGGAGGCAATAGCAGGAGCTTGTAAATCCAGGTATGGGGGGTGGGAACAGAGCTATCGAGAGATTCACAAGCCTGTCAACTGACCTGCAACTAATGAGAAGAGCTTGAGGGACACAGCTTTCAGGAGTCGTCACCCATACTAGGCAGAGTAAGTGTCTCGGTACTGTAGCTGTCTCTCAGCTACCCCTACTTCTGTAAGTAGCTTCTCACGTACACTTCTGTCGTAACTCCAATAAAGTCCCACCACACTGGACTTTAGTCTTGGGATGCCTATTTTGGGTGAATACGTGTGTGTGTGTGTGTGTGTGTGTGTGTGTGTGTGTGTGTGTGTGTGTTCTCTTCCCCAGAAAAAGATTCATAATATATATGTACATGCACACTCCTGCACTCAAAAGCATGCACACTTGTACACACACACACACACATCACTGCCATCTGCTGGGGACCAAGTATTCAAACACATGAGCCTAGGGGTTACTTTTTACATTCAAACCATGACACCATCTCTCTTTCTTCTTTACCCCTCTGGCACATTTCAGCTCCCCCTATACATTTTAACAGGTTTCTTACAAAAAAAATAATGCCACCCATTCCACAGTAGCAACAAAGGACTCCTTTGGTTTCTTCATTGTAATCTCAGATTCCTCTAAGGGAAAGCATGTCCAATTGCCAAGGCTACACCCAGGATTCCTACTGAGGACATGGAATGAAGCACTCAGTTCTCTCGGGTCTGCTGTGAACTTGGCCTGGAGATCACAGAAGGTGGCCAAGTTGTCCCTAGAATTTAAGATCTGTGCTCATAAACATTTCACAATAAATACATCCAGTAAATGTTGTAGTCTTTTCTCTTGTTTTCTTCAGAAGACTATAGGGAACACCAGAGAGTCAGTCAATGGCTCTGCCACCGGGAAGGAAGAAAGAGCTTCCTGGGAAGGAGAGTAAGGAAAAGTGTTATTTTCTTATCTTGGATACAGATGAGGCAGAAGCTTTGAGACCTAATAGCATGATGTGGCAAACAAATAGGGGTAGAAAAAGGCTTTTTCATGTATTTATGGAACGTGTGTGTGTGTGTGTGTGTGTGTGTGTGTGTGTGTACATGGATGTGTATGTGTATGGTGTGTGTGGTATGGTGTTGGGGAAGTGCATGTGTGTGCACACATGTGTGAGAGTACCTGTGCGCATGTATGTATACATGTAGGTTTGGGAGGACCAAACTCGGGTCATCAGGCTTGCAACAGGGCTTCTATTCACTTAGCCATTTTGCCAGCTCTCTTTGTTTTAGAGATAGAATTTCATGCTAGGATTGGAGGCACACATCACCATGTCCAGTTCATACAGTGTTGGGGATCGAATGCAGGAATTTTTTCATGCTAGACAAACACTCTACCAACTGAGCCACATCCCAATTCTAGAATTTGTTTGCTTGCTTGTTTTTAATTGTTATTCGTCTCATGAACATTCATCTGGATTTCAGATCTAGAGTTCAGAGCACCCAAGACAAACCCTCTCTGTCACTCCTTCTTTCCTGGAGCAGGACATGGGATCTGTCACTCCTTCTTTCCTGGAGCAGGACATGGGATCTGTCACTCCTAGAGCAGGACATGGGATCTGTCACTCCTTCTTACCTGGAGCAGGACATGGGAAGATTTTACATCTAACATCCTTTGAAGGGACTGGAGAGATGGCTCAGAGGTTAAGAGCACCCACTGAGCTTGCAGAAGAATGGAATTCAGTTCCCAGCACCCACATCAAGTGGCACATAACCACTTTTGACTCTAGCTCTAGGGCGTCTTACACCCTTCTCTCACTTCCCCAGGCACTCACACATAAGTGCACCTACCCACATCAATACACATGATTTTTTTAATCAATAAAATAAATCTTTAAAAAATTAAAATGTTTTCTGCTCTCCTTGTCTAATAAATTTGAGGTGAAATGGTTGTCCTCTATCTCTCTGAGCGACTAGACCTGGAAACAGCATTTCTTTTGGCTTCCCTTCCTTCGGTCCATTTTTTTTTCAAGGCGAAAGCAAGCATGAGATAAATCTCCCAGCCTTTCTCCCAACACCCACATAACAAATCTCACTTAAGGCAGATTTAAAATGCAGTATTGTGGAGTGGCACCTATTACTCGCGACAGCACGATGCTCTTCCCCACAAGTCTGGTCACCATTATATATAATTTATGAATCCAGCTCAGAGACAAGCTACGGAGAAAATGAACACAGACTCCAGTGTCTGTGGTAATGAAATCGCTTTCTTGTTTCATGTCCCTCTGAGTTCAGGCTCTCATTTCCATTTCTCCATTTCTTCCCAAATTTGTTACCAAAGTGACGGACGCTCCCATTTACCATGTCTTTCCCTCGTCTCTTCCCCTGCGATCCAGTAAAAGCCGTGGCCTTTTGCTGGGCCGTGCACTTATTTTCCAATTACTGTGGGTAAACAGGGATGAACCTGCAATTGAATTGAAGCTCTCGACTCTTTGGATCAGATCTTCTGCAAATTTCCCACAATTGAGACATAAACATCAAAGCTGTCGTCTATAGAAATGACAAGTGTTAGGGGAAAATAATAATGATCTTTTTTGTGCAAAGAGCGATTTCTGCAGAGACATCGTCACCCCAAAGCGACTTGGTGTTCCAAAAAGACACATTTCCAGGTCTGTCAAAGTGTTGCTGTCATTTGTTTTCCTTGAGAGCGACTGCCCATCAAACCTCCATTAGCAGGTTGGAAATGTATTTAGGAACCCGACAGGTAGTATTCAGAGGGTTAATGACTGCTGATTTATGAATACTGAGTGGCATTTTGGCAATTGGAGTCACAGTGATGGCTGGGGCTGCAGCCAACACTCTCCACCATTCAAGCAGGAGCAATCATTCAAAGCTGGTTAAATGGTTCTGATTTATGACCTTCACCTTCCGGGTCCACTCAATTTGCTCTCTCAGTGTGTAAATTCCAAAACTGCAATTCCCTGCACCCCCAGAGAGTCCATTTAAGTCAACATTATGCATGCACCGAGAATGGGGAATTCTCCCCTCTCTTATTTCACTCATTAAATTTGCTCAGCACATCCTGCAATTAAAATTTCATATAGATTTCTTCTTATGATTGACATTTGGCCTTGATGAAACAAGTTCAGATTTGGCCTCTCTAAAGATTTGGAGGAGGGGGCTGGTTCTGGATGGTGTTTCCAGGGAGGTGAGGAGGTGCTAATACTCTCATTAGCATTTTGAGCTGACTAAACTGTAAAGGGCTGGCTCTACTTCCAAATGAAAGACACTTGGGATCCAAGCCAAGAACAAGACATGAACCCAATCAGCCTTGAACACTATACTTGTTTAGTTCAACAATATGAAAGGAGGACACTCACTGGCTCTTAGAGCAGACAGGAATCTTTGGAGATCTTGTAGATCAGAAGTTCTGTGTTATCGCGGTAGACCTGGTACCAAATGAAAACAGGGCTTCCCCAGCATGGCAGAGACATGGCCATCCAGAAACTTCTTCCTTCTAATTGTCGCTTAGGGGCTTTGCTGGGTAACCACATGACCAGATCCTGCCATGTGAAAGGGAGAGCTAGACTGGAGGAAGTTCATTTGACAAAGATAGCAATATCAATGGAGTTATCAAAAGATAAGCCCTGTAAGCATAAGGACCTGAGTTCATGTCTGGAATATATATAAAAATAAAAAGCCAAGTGTGGTGGAAAGTATTTGTATCCCAGTGTTAGGGAGACAAAGACAGGTAGGTCCCTGAAGCTCACCGACTAGACAGCCTAGGCTACATGGTAAATTCCAAGCCAGTGAGAGACCCTACCTTGATATAAACAAATAAATGACACTTGGAGGAACAATAGCTGAGATTCTCACCTGACCTCCACATACACACACATCTATGTGCCTGCATACCCTAGACCTTCCATGATGTAAATTTTCCAATTAAAATTGGATATGGCAAAGACTAGGGAAGTAGTCCAGCAGCTATGGATTGCTCTTGTAGAGGACACAAGTTTAGATCCCAGTATCCACACCAGATGGCACACAACCACCTGTAACTCCAGCTCCAGGGAATGTGATGCTCTCTGCTGGGCTCCTTGGGCACCTACACTCACATGCACATATACCCATTCACAGACATACATATAAACATTCAGAAACTTCTTTCTTCTAACTGCCACATGAGTTTTTCTAGGTGACCACATTAGACCAGATTCTGCCATATGAAGCTTTAAAGAAATAAAATAAGTCTTTTAAAATTAAATGTGTCCAATTTTAGGCTAGTTACATGATGCCATTAATCTTATGAGTTGTCCACTTTTGACTCTTGACAGCAAAAGAAGGACTGAAGGATTGGCTCAATCAGGAAAGTCCTTGAGTTCAGATCCCCATAACCCATATAAGACAAACAAGGCACAGCCATACGTGTCTAAGTCCCTGCCTTTATAAGAGTTGACTTGGAGTCGGCCGGTGGTGGCGCACGCCTTTAATCCCAGCACTTGGGAGGCAGAGGCAGGCGGATTTCTGAGTTCGAGGCCTGCCTGGTCTACAAAGTGAGCTCCAGGACAGCCAGGGCTATACAGAGAAACCCTGTCTCAAAAAAACTATGCTGAAAGCATAGCTCATTGAGGAACCACCTGCCTAGAATCCCCCAGGGATGGGTTGGGGGTTTGGCTCAGTGATGGAGAACTTATACAGCATGTTCAAGGCCCTGGATTCTAACCCCAGCACTGTAGTACTATAAAAGGGAAAAGGGTAAAGACAATGGTGATGGTTGGGACCTGAGGTTTTCCCTGCCTAGATTTCTCTAATACCTGCCAGGAAGAGATTGAGGAATAAGAGAGACTTGGAGAGATGAGAGGAGATGGTAAAAGGTAGAAGGAAAAAAGGGAAGGAAGGAAGGAAGGAAGGAAGGGAGGGAGGGAGGGAGGGAGGGAGGGAGGGAGGCCATTGACAGAATGCATTCTCAAATTTGAGTGAAAAAATTCTAATTCCAGCTTCAGTCCTATCATCTCATATTTCAACTTTAATTTTTAAAACTGTAAAATAAGAACCAAGCTCCATGTCTGTCACAGGTTTCGTGGAAGAATTCAATAAGCTAGGGTATGAGATGGCACATCCCACCCAGAAGCCATGTGAACATCACTCAGGAATCAGGAACTGAATCTGGAAGGTTTTCCCAGTATGGAATAAGACCCTCCTCCTGGCTGCCTACAGATGGCAGTCTCTCTTCTCCTGGTTGCCTTCAGATCAAGGTGTGAAGAATCACTGCAGGCTTGCCTGATATGGAGCTCCTAACCTCAGAGCCAAGTTGGAGACAAAACAACAACTGACTTGCCCATTTTCATCCTGATTGGCCCAGGCTCAATCAAAAGCCTCCTTTGGCAAGCATTCTGTTCCATAGTTAGCCAATAGGCTTCAGTAACTCATGACCAACTGTTGTTTATCATATGGATTCCAAATTCCAGGCAGAACTACACTGAGGACATGTGAAAAAATCCCACTGGGCAGGCAAGCACATTAGGACTCTCTAGCACTGCAGGTGGAGGAGTTTGGTCGCCCAGTAAGTGAGTTCTCTGCCTGGCACAGGAACCATGAGCTCATCCACTTTAAAGCAATGCCAGATCCAAGCAAGCAAAAGCAATGAATTCTACTGGGGCATTTTGCCTCTGTATCTATTGCCTCTCAGGGCATTGGCTTACCTTCTACATCACCAAGTGTGATGGTTTGAATGTGCTTGGCCCAGAAATTGGCACTATTAGGAGATGTTACAATGTTAAAGTAGGTGTGGCCTTCGTGGTGGAAGTGTGTCACTGTGGGGTGGACTTTGAGGTCCTATTCTCAAGCTCTGCCCAGTATGGAATGAAACCCTCCTCCTGGGTGCCTACAGATGGTATTCTCTCTCCTCCTGGATGCCTTCATATCATAATGTAGAACTCTTGGCTCTTCCAGTATTATGTCTGCCTGAATGGTGCTATGCTTATCACCATGATGATAGTGAACTAAACCTCTGAAACTGTAAGCCAGGCCTAATTAAATGTTTGCCTTTATAAGAGTTGACTTGGAGCCGGGCAGTGGTGGCGCACGTCTTTAATCCCAGCACTTGGGAGGCAGAGGCAGGCGGATTTCTGAGTTCGAGGCCAGCCCGGTCTACAAAGTGAGCTCCAGGACAGCCAGGGCTATACAGAGAAACCCTGTCTCAAAAAAAAAAAAAAAAAAAGTTGTCTTGGTCATGGTGTCTCTTCTCAGCAATAGAACCCTAAGACACCAAGTAAGAGTGGACATCACTCTAGGCCAGTGAGTTCATTTTCTCCATTACCTAGTTAGAAGAGTGGCAAGCAACTCAGAGAAAAGTAGAAGTGATGTTTACTGGCAAACATTACATCTTTCTGAACATAAAGGAACACTAGAGATGCGAGGCATTGTCTCTAAGAAGGGCCTTGGATACCTAAAACAGGTATCCACGTCCTAGTGTTGCCTCCTTTTCAAATTTTGGTCTTCAGGAGTCTACCCACCCCTTCTATAACAATGATTGTATCCATATTTCTGTCCAAAGACATAGGCATAATCACAATAGAATCTCCAACCTTAGTGCATGGTTTTAGAAAAAATTGTTCGTTGGTTGGGGTATAAGTAGCCACGCTCCAGCCTTCTCTTTATTTTGTGTTGTAAAGGGGGAAAGAATCTCACTGCAGGTGAGGAGAAAAGACCTACTTTGGGGAAAATGTCAACCTAGCGCTGAAAACAGAAATGCAGAATGAGACTATTCCTCTTTGTCCTAGGAGCCCAGGGCCTCAGCAGCAGAGTAGAATAGGATTGACAAACGGAAGACATGGCATGCCATTAGCATCCATAATTCATTTCCTTTGCTTGATCTTTAGAAATGGAACATTTGCAAAGAGCTTGAACACTGGACATAATGCTAGGAACATTTGGGAATAATTAGAACATAAAACATTGTTGTGAGCCTTTTCCTAGGTGGACTATATTAATTCACACTAGATAGAGAGGCTAAGACAGATGATCAAGTCCTTTCAAGGCTCCAGAGATGGACCCAACTGAGGACCCAAGAGAACTTAAGAATTAACAGATGAACTGACACATGGACACACAAAAATTGTGGGATTATATGGACTGGTCTCTCTGATGGGGAAGGCACAACACTCCCAGAAAATCAATGTTTATTATTTATCATTGAACAGAGAGGTAGGTTATTGCATATAGCTGAACAAGGAATTGAGGTTATTATGGGTAAATAAGGAGCCAGAGTCTCTGGTATACAGCTGGACCAAGGAGGCAGGCTTAGCTAATTTCAGTTGGAGAGGTCTCTACAGGGGAGCAGTCTTCAGACTGTAAATATCCAGAGGAAGAAAACTCCATGGACATTTTCTACATGCGCTATCAACATTCATACTCAGTCCAGGAAGACTCTACCATTTTCCTGGGGAAATGAGCCTAGCCTGGGGAAGACTTTGCCTTTTCCCTGTGAGTGTGAGGCTCTTGAGATCCTTGGCATGGTCATTCCCATGTCATCAGCACACATTCACACAGGACATCACTGCATTAGGATTTTCTCTGATTTCACCAACAGACCAAAGACATAATTCCATCCAACTGAAGCATTGTGAACCAGTGACTTTATTGGGGTTACTTACAAGAGCACGGGTAGCTTCAGCACCTTCACTACCAAAAAGCCACACACACTAGGATGTAGATGTGCAGGCAGCTAGACCACTGAAGAGTTGCCTGTCACCAGTTGTTTCTTGTATAAGAAAGGGGAAGAGCCTAACAAGTCTGATAAGTTTCCTGAGCCTCTGAATCTTGTAAGTTGCTTGAGTGTTTTAGGAACTTCCCCCATTCCATGAAAGAATATTTCAATCAACAGAAAACATCTACATGGCTTACATATAAGGCAAAGTGACAGAGCGCTAATGACAGACCAAGGAATGAGTTTGTTTGAGTTACTTACAGGAGCACTGATGAACATTTATTTATTTAAAAGAGCATAGACAGTTGTGACACCAAAAAGCCAACCCCAGCATAGCTCTGCAATAACTGACAAAAGCTGTATTTTTGGAGTTCCTTGAACAATTTCCAGGAAGCTCCATGGAAAAGAGCCATCTTTGTCAGCAATTGCTACTGCTAATACAACCTTAAGTAAAGGCCTTGTGAATCTTGTAGCTTTCTGAGTTTTGTAGGTTTCCTGAACTTCCTGAAACTTGTAAATTTTGTGTGTTGCCTGAGGCTTATAAATTGCATGCATTTCCTGAACCTGGTAAGTTGTATGAGCTTTCCCCCTCCCTAGAGGAAGGACCATTTCCACTCAGAAGAAATAGCTACAAAATGTTGCTTAATTTGGCAACAAGACAGATCTAAAACCAGACTAAAGAAAACACCACAGACACACAGACCTGACAGAGACCAAGAAGTTGCCTGGTGTGGTAGTAATCAAACCTGCCTCATGAGAGAAGAACACAGGAGAATTCCTAAGAAGGGAATCACTAAAGTTGAGTGAAGATTTATGAAGCAGTCATGGGAAGCAAACGCATTGATGTGTTACAACATTATGGCACCATGGCGGCTGCTAACCATTGTTGGTGTGAAAGAAGCTTGTGTGTGAGAAAAGACTGGAAAGGATAGCTAGAGGGCAGTTTGAGCTGCTGATACCATGTTTTGTTTTTCATCTTTTAGGAACTTTACTTTCCTTCAACCTTTTTTCCCTTTGCTTAGATGTCTGCAGAGGGGCTCAGGACCACTCAGCAGTAGCTCCAACCCACTCAGTGGCCTGCACTGTGAGAGCTGTTGACCAATCTTCAGTGGCTGGCTGCACACTCCAGTCTTCTGTGGGGAACTGCTGGATGGGCACAAGAGGGTACCTGCACACTCAAACCAGGTGGCCACCTCAGGCTGAGCAAAGGTGAGCTCAGGAGTTGGTGCATCCATTCGTCCTGAAATGACTCTTTGGTCACAGCCTTCTCAACAGCAGCTTGCTCCTCCTTCTCAATCTCCTCTGGGACTCTGTAGAAGTAAAGATCAGGAATAACCTCCCATGGATGCTCACGGGAGCTAGTACCTCACATGTGCAGTATGTCCTAAGCCAGCATCCACCACATCAAACCCACTGAGTGAGCTCCTTTGTTGCATGGGATGTCAATATCCACATAGCCCCAGGGAGAATCTGTTACACAGAGCAATGGTGGACAGGTTTCTTTAAGAGGCCTCTCTAAGGGGATGGTAGTCAGCCTTGGGATCAGTCAACTCTAGAAGCCATGGCTTCTGAAAGACTGCTTGGGTTTGGTTAGTGACGGTCCCAGATGTGAAGTAGCCAGCAACTGACGTGGCTCCAGTTCACTTCAGTGAACTCCAGTACAGCTGGCTGGCTAGTCTTCCTGGAGGATATGACACTGCAAGCTCCAGCCCCTCCCAGGTCCTCTTCAGATTTATAACGTAGATACGGTCACTTTTCCTTTCGAAGATGTACTGCTCCATCTGAAAGTCAAGGTGGGTGCCACCGAAGTGGGTTCCTGCAGCAAGGAATTTGAGGACATCCTCCTCCTTCATCTGTAGGACATCAAGGGCTCAGGACATTGTGTAAGTTTCCCTTTAAGTTATGATAGGAACCAAGAACAATGCTATATGGACCTATCCCTGAGCAGTGCAGAAAGCTGCTCATACCATGTTTGAAAGGACTGGTATCAGCTCAGGATCCCCAACACCAAGCTCTCAGCACAATCCCAGAGAGACAAAGGGCAGGGAATAAGAGACAGAGACAGGAAATTGAGGACTAGGGAGAAGAGGAAGGGAACAAGGTGGGGAGGGGGGTAATTTGTCCCCAGGGGAGGGGCTCCAAAGGACTATCTCTGGATAAGGGCCAGGGCTGAGATCCTCAGCACCTACAAAAAGGCTGGTGTGCTGCCCTGTGTCTATAATCCTAACAGTGGGGGTGGGAATGGTGCTTGCTAGCCTGCTGCTCTCATCGAAGTAGTGAGCTCCAGGTTCAGTGAGAAACTGTCTCATAAAATGAGGTGAATATAGATAATGTTACCCAACATCAACCTCTGACCGTTAAATGAATGTGCATTTATGTACTCCCACATGCATACATGTGCATACATAAACACACACACACACATATGTGTATATATATATATATATATATACGTGTATGTATGTATGTATGTATGTATGTATGTATGTATGTATGTATACATTTCTGTATCTGTGTGTGTGTATGTATCTGTGCATGTATATGTATTTCTCTGATGTCTGCACTTGGCCTGAGCTCATTCCCTCAATCCATCCAGCTTCTATATGAACACGTGTTAGAATCTTTGTATGAATTGTAGGTTACCAAATGCTTGCTGACATTCCAGGATGGAAATGGAGAGGCAAAGAGATAGGTTCTGTGACAGCAGCATCATTTCTGTGAGAGGGGCAATGACAATGTTCAGGACAGACCATATGAGTTTGTCTACATAGAGAATGAAGAAGGAAAATTACAAGCTAAGCACCCAGGCCAGGCAACTTGGATACAATCTGCCTCCAAATAAAATAAAAACAAAAGAGGGGTTGAGAGGGTAACTCAGTGCTAGAGCACCTACTTACAATTCAGTGGAAGAAGTCCTGCCTAGAATCCCCAGTGAGGGGCTGGGGGCGTGGCTCAGTAGTAGCTCATCTGCCTAGAACCTACCAATGAGTGGCTAGAGGCATGGCTCAACAGTAAAGCATTTGGCTAGTATGCACAAGGCCCTAGATTCAATTCTCAGAATAGCAACAAAAAAAGAAACCAAAGAAAAGGCTCAATCCAATATTTTTACACCAAAATTCAGAGCAGCATTATTCACAAGAGTCAAAAGATGGAAGCAACCCAAGTCCCACACACGGATGAATAGATAAATACATATGCAAAAGGTAGTCTATCCATACACAAGAATAGCATTCATTCATACAAATGAATGAAATTCTGATATACTATGCAGTATGGACAAGGCTTGCACAGATGCTCAATGAAACAAGTCAGTCACAAAAAGAACTGCCTCGTACTTCTATTTATATGTGCCATCTAGAAAATAAAATCCATACAGAATGAAAGCTGACATTCCCAGGGGCTGGGGGAGAACTGGAAGTCATTGCCAAGTGAATGCCAAGTTTCTGTTTGGGGTGATGAAGAAATTTGGAACTGGATAATGGTTTCAGTTGTTCAACATTGTACATGTATTAAATATCAGTGAATCATAATTAAAATGGTGTGTTTGACAAATGTTATCTGTATTTTAATACACTGTTTTAAAGCTAGAACAAAATTATCAGGAATTGATGGGAAGTGGCTGTATTTGTTTTTTTTTCTCATTGCTATGGTAAAATTCATGATACAAAGCAACTTATGGAGGGAAGATTTTATTGCAGCTCACAACCTGATGGCGTATATAGTTTATGATGAGGAGGAAGGCATAGAGGCAGGACCGGCCGGCAGCTGTCAGACTGCATCCACAGTCAGGAAGCACAAATTGATGGATGCTGGTACACAGCTCACTTTCTCCTCTTTCTTCAGTATAGGACCTCAGCTTATGGGATGATGCTGCCCACAGTGGCAGGTCTTTTTATCTCAGTTTAGTCTCTCAGGAAACACCATTACAGATTTCCACAATGGTGTGTCTGTCTGGACTTAAGAGATGACTCAATAGTAAGAAATACTGACTGTTCTTTCAGAGGTCCTGAGTTCAATTCCAGCACCCATGTGGCAGCTCACAGCTGTACATAACTGTAGTCCCATGATACCCAATGCCCTCTTATTGTGTACATAAATGCAGACAAAACACCAATATTAATCAATTAATTAATTATATTTTTAGAGGTGTATCTCCTATGTGATGCTAAATGCAGTCAAATTGACAATGGAGATTAACCATCACAATGATGTTGGCAATAATAGACTCTAAGCACCGGGTGTTAAAAATAAATAAGCAAAGCCAGGCATGATGTCCCATGTGCGTAGTCCCAGAACTGGTGAGGCTAAGGTAAGTGGACTGTGTATTGAAGGCTAGCCTATACAGAATGATCCTGCATCAAAAATAAAATATACATTTATGTACATTATATTAAATGTATATCTTACATAATATATAAACATACATATAAAGACTATGTCTCAAAATTATATATAGATATACAGATATAATGACTTTCCCTCAAAAAATAAAAAAGACTCTCTCTCTCTTTCTCTCTCTCTCTCTCTCTCCCTCTCTCTCAAAAGGATGGGGAAATGTCTCAGGGTACATGCTGCTCCTCCATAGGACTTGAATTTGGTTCCCAGTACGCACATTAAGTAGTTCCCAATCACCTGTATCTCTAGCTCCCAGAAATTTGATGCTCTCTTCTAGTCTTCTTAGGTACCTCACACATATTATATATATGCACATGCACACACATACATACACACACATATGCATGTACACACATATGCACAATTCTATACACATACATAAATAAGAAATTGATATAAATCTTCTTGAAAACTATACAAGGACATGGTGGTACATGTCTTTAATCCCAGAATTTGAGAGGGAGACTAGAGGTGGATATCTGTGAGCTCAAAGCCAGCTCACACACATATATATGCACTTATACACACACACACAGGGAGTAAAAAAGGGCTTCTGGGAAGAGGTGGTAACTAGAGGTGCTATTAATGGTGTTTATGCAAACAGGAGAAGAATAAAAAGAATATCGAGAAAATCAAATATTACTAATAATATCAAATATTATTCATGATATTCTGAAATAATAATGTCACAGAACTGTTTTCCCTTCTCTGATACTTGATAGAATTCAACGAGATACTATCATGGTTTAATATGTCTCCTGTGAACCTCCTATCTTGTACACTTGGTCTCCAGGTTAGACCACTCCATTGAAGAGTGTGGAACCCTTAGGAAGTGGAGCCTGTCTAGTGGAAGAAGATCACCAAAAGGGAGTCCTTAAATGTTCTATCCACTCCAGTTCCATACCAGCTCTTTCTCTTCCTAGTCTACCACCAAATGATGAGACTGTGTGATGGATACTCTCTGCCAGGAATTGTATGCTTTCTCCACCATGTTGGGGAAGGGTAATGAGCTCAGGTCCTCTGGAAGAAGAGAAGCCACTCCTGCAGACACACATGCATAAGCTACTGAACCACAGGTGTTCTTTTAGTGTCCAACAGGGGCTTCTTCTCCCTGCCCCTTCCTCTCTCCTTTCACCCCTCCCTCTCAGAGAAGAACCAACCACACCCTATAAAAAGTGAATTTTCCATTCTCACCGCCCAGTCAAAATCTAGAATGTGCAGCTAGCTCAGTTCCCTCTCCCAGAAAAGCACCCCCTCACACACACCCCAATTTCTACCCACTTCTCTGAGCCAGCACCGACCTTGAGGACTGAATCCTACCACACACCTGAGCTCTCCTATCATTCTAAGAACACAGTTGTTCACTGCTTTGAAAAATGTCATACTTTAGTATCCCAAAAATATTCTGTGGTCCCCTAATCCTCTCTGTAATGTCCTGTGCACATGAGTTTTGTATGAGTGCATATGTGCATGCATGTTTGTGTGGGCATGCAAATGAGTGTGTGCATATGTGTGCCCATGCTTGGGAGACCACAGGACAACCTTAAGTGTCATTCTTCAAATGCCATCCATTGTTTGTTTGTTTGTTTGTTTGTTTGTTTGTTTTGAAGCAAGTCCTCTCGTTGGCCTGAAACTTGATAAGTAAGCTGTACCGACTGACCAGTAAGCCCCAGGGATCTGCCTTACTCCACCTTCATGACACAAGTATACATCACCATGCCTGGCTCTTTTTTACGCAGGCCCTGGGGTTTGAACTAAGGTCTTCATACTTGCAAAGCAAGTGTTTTACTGACCAGCTATTTGGCCAGGCCCCCGAGAGCCCTCTGATAAAATAATGTGAAATGTAATGTCAACTCTCACCCTACACAAAAGCTCATAAAGACATCGAGAAGCCCAGCAATGTTTAACTTTGCTTTACCCAGTGTGCTTTGCAAAATTATCTGTTCTTGTGCACCTGCTACAACTGATTAATACTAGTTAATATCTGCCTACACCTGTACCCTCATGCTCCTTGGGTAAGAAACTGTGGCCATAATAGATTCACAAGCAAACCCTTGTCTTCTCCAGAATGTAGGCTCATGGAGGGCAAAGTCTACATTTGAAATTTCTTTCAGCCCATCCCTCTACAACGCAATGCACAGCACCTGACAGTACCTCCTGATGGATCCTGGTTGCCTTGACAACCAGCTCAGAGTTGCTATTTCGGGACATTCTCTCCATCCTTGGAGCCCCAGGAAAGCAGTGAATGCCATAAGGCATTAGTCTGAGAGTGCAGCCTCTTCGCAAAGTGGCGTTAATAATGTCCCGAGCCTCTCATCAGCCAGGGCTCCCTGAGACAGGAAGGAGAGGCTGCTAGTGACAGATCACCAAAGCCAATCTCAAGAGCAGGATGCTAACAGCAACTGCTCAATTCTCTTTTATTTTTCCAGCTAATTTGGTAGGTGGGAAGTGACAGTGGAATGTTTACAGCCTCCCTTCTTAGAGGTAATATGACCCCTCCAGTCTCTGTCAAGGCACCTCTTTTGTCATTGTCAACAGCCCCTCTATGCTGAAGAGCTCTTTATGGAGATGCCAAAGCCCAAGGGTGTCCTGTCTGAGGGCCTCTAATTATAAGAACGGTGCATTTCCACCTGGTCCCAGAAAAGAGGAGGGGGGGATGAGGATTCCTCCCTCCTAGGACAGCTAAATAACAATGGCTGCTTCTTATTCTGGTCCAGGAGATGTCTCTTCCTTGGTCTATAGTGAATCCAGGAGTCCTGCTATGGATACAGAGATGCCTTCAAAACACCAATTGTGGCTGGAGAAATGGCTCAGCAGTTAAAAGCTTGTACTGCCGAGGATCTGAATTTGATTTCCAACAACTACATGATGGCGCATTGCTACTTATAACTCCAGATTCAAGGAACCTAATGCCCTCTTCTGGACTCTGCAGGCACCAGCATTGGCAAAGACATATAACCACATACAGATATACATAATTCTAAATATATACATATATATATATATGTGTGTGTGTGTGTGTGTGTGTGTGTGTGTATGTATTTATACATATATATAAAATACATATACACATGTGTGTGTGTATGTGTGTGTGTTCCAGAAAACCTGAGTTCCATCCTCAACTCCCAGTACCCAAGGGAACACAGTGCTGTACAGGCACTTCCACGCCTGTGCACACACCAATACTCAGACACATATGCATAATTTTAAAATAATAATAAAAATCAATATTTTAAAATAATAAATAACTTTTAATGAGTGCCAATCTGTTTTATCGCCTAGGAGTAAAAAGGTATCTGTGTGCCAATTTGAGGCAGACAAGGACGAGAACTAGTTTAGGAAGCTGAGACAGTACAGGGCATGAGCTATGCACAAACCTAGCACCTGTCTGCTAATGCACTTGGTAAAGACATATAATCATGGTAGCCTGAGACCCTTATCTGCATGTACTGTGCAAACACACCTCTTTCTGAATGATGCACCAAGCAACCTGTGAGCGCCTTAGGATGTCTACTCACATCAAGCCATATGCACGCTCTTCCCGGGACAACACAGTAAGTTTCTCTTCTCTTTAACACCCATCAAACTTAAGCAGACTCTATCCAATTGTATTCAATTGTATGGAAGCTGAGGATGATAATTAAGCCTAGACTGGTTTGGGGTTGAGTGTGCAATAAGGCAAACTATGTCCTCTAAGTGAACATTTAGAGAGAACATTCTTTTTATCATCTTATGCCTATTCATAATTGGGCATGCATGTGAGTAAAAGCAGTTGCATCATGGAAAAGTATGTAAGCACTCACAGTGAGCAGAGGCTTATGTAAGCCAAGCCTGTCAATCAAAACAGAGACTCAGGCCCTGGGGTAGAAACTGCTCTGATTATTTTGCTAAATGGCCATGCTGTTCAAGTGCTTGCTAACTATTTATGTTTATACCCGTAGACCTTGGCAGCACTAACCTTGCTCCGAGGATCTTTTTGCATCAGACAGCAGTCATCAGAAAGTTACATCATTTATCAGAGTGCTGGGAATAGAAGATTGAGTGCCTGCCCCAAATGGAAGCTCTATATCAGACCCACACACACCCCAGCAACACTCAGGAAACATCACAGAAGAAGCATGAGAATGAATATGATAAGCACCAGAGGGTGGGGAGGAGAGCTTGGAACTGCTCATTAGGACATGATGAAGCTATCCCATTATCCCAGTCGTGAGCTCACAGCAACTGTGCTTATCTGTACAGGGCGAGCCAGCCAAAATGCCGGCATAGATGGGGCCGTGATCTCTAGGACCCTCCCCTTTCTGATGAGCTACTGACAATTGGTAGCTATAGAGGGAGGGAATACTGGATTGAAGACCCTAAACTGTAATCAGAAACCTTGAATATCCTCACTCATCTGTTCCACTGTCATCGACAGCATATCTGACTCATTCTATCATTTTGAATAAAGTTACTCTATTTGTTGTTGTTTGATGGTTGGTTGGTTGGTTGGTTGGTTGGTTGGTTGGTTGGTTGGTTTTTTAATGTGCATGGGTGTTTTGCCTGCATGTGTGCACTACATGTATGCAGTGCCCACAGAGGCCCAAGGAGGGCATCAGATCCCCTAAAACTGAAGTTAGAGACAGTTGTGAGCTGCCGTGTGGGTGCTGGGAATCTAATCTGAGTCCTCTAGAAGAGAGACCAGGTGGCCTCACCACTGAGCCATCTCTCCAGCCCCTACTCTGCTACTTTGGTAAATCGGTCTGAGCCTTTCTCTCAATTCCTTGGAAACACATAACTCGGATCCTGACCCTGACCACCCATAACAGTTGGCTAGAAACAGTAGAAGGATTGCACCCAAGAACAGATAAACAATGTTAGAAACTGACACCTATCATGGCTTCTGTTTACTTCTGTGGCCTTCCCTACACTATGAGGCCACAAAATACACATGTTCCTGTTAACCACTGCTCCGCAACAGACTCTCCAAGACATGAAGACTTGCAGTGTTTTATGATTTTTATCTATCTTTCAAATGAATTTCATGTCCCAGGCGCTTCCTCAAATTGTAGAAATTTTAATTAGAAGGGCATAGCCAGCCTTGGTGGTGATCGCTTATAATCTCAGCATCTGGAAGTCTGAGGAGAAAGATTAAGAATTCAAGGGTTTGAAAGTAGCCTGGAATATATAGCAAGTTTCATGCCATCCTGAGCTACCAAAAGAAATTTTATCAGATAGAGAGATGATAGATAGATAGATAGATAGATAGATAGATAGATAGATAGATAATTTTAAAAAGCTGAGCTAGAGAGATAGCTAATTAAACAAATAAATTTTCACAAATCAGAATGTTGTTGTTAGATTATACTCCAGACAGAGTTTTTATCTAAGGGCCTTGTCTCCTTTGCAAATGGGTGTCTCAGCAAGGCTGCTAAGGTTTCTTCATTGCCTGTAAGCTCAAGGCATTCCAAGCACCTTGCTAACAAGAAGTGAAACTTGCACCCAGAAACAAGTACAGGATCCTGTCTACATTTCCATTGTCCCATCAGTCACAGCACCCTCTTCATACAGGAAGACCTGCCACAGTTCCCATTTTTCAATGAGAAAGTTTCAAAGAATATGAGGTCATGCACAAATTCCCAATCCTCTAGAGAATGGAATGGAGAGATATCTTTCATGAAGAACCCACTATGGACCATGTTCCATGGTCACTTTAAACATAACACTTATTTCTAACAGTGATGGTGCCTGAAGAGGTTTTGGCTTGTCTGGGGTTGGATTGGGTTGCATGGCAGTAAGTGGTGGTGGGGAGGGTTGAGTTGAAGTTGTTTTTTTCCTCCTTCATTTTAAAATGAAGCTGCGCCCAGAGCAGTTAAAGAATGCTTTTCTTAGATGCGATCCATCTTGATTTTTTCTGAGCCAGTCTCTTACTGAGGCATGAGGTTCGTCAATGAAACTAGGCTGGCTGGCTAGCCAGCCCAAGGATCCACCTGCCTCTGCCTCCCACCCCTGGCATTACAAGATCCTGTCACTACACTGGCTTTTTATGTGGGTCTGGGAATCCAACTCAGGTCTTCATGTTTAAGCAAGAAGCTCCTTACCAACTGAACCATTTCCCTGGCCATCACTTGTGAACCAATAAAACAAAAACACAAAGGAGAAAACAAAAAGTTTCCAAGAAATTCTGAGATCACATTCACAATTTGAGAATTGAAGCAATTCTTCTAACCTAGACTAAAACCCCCCAAAACTATAAAACAAAGTTAAACACAAGGATTGTGTACATTTTAAACAAGAATTCTAAATGAAAACATACATGAGAAAGATGAAATATTTATCCAAGTTAGCTTTGTCAACTTGAAACAGCCTAGAGTCAACCTGAGAAGGAACTCTCAGTTAAGAATTACCTGTATCAAACTGGTCTGTGAGTATGTCTGGAGGTGGGGTGTTTATTGCTAATTGATGCAGGACAGGACAGCCCAGCCCACTGTGAATAGCACCATTCCCTAATCAGATAGTCCTGAACTTTATAAGATAAATGAACCTATGAACAGGCCATCCAGAGCATTCCTCCATGATTTCTGTTTCAAGTTCCTGCTTGAGGTCCTGCCCTGACTCTTTGCAATGATGGACTGTGACCTAGTGTGTAAACCAAATGAACCTTTTCCTCTCCTCTGTTGCTCTTAGTCATGGTATTATCACAGCAATAGAATGAAAATAGAATAGTAGTTATAGCACAGATGCTAGTTTTAAATGGAAATATGTATAATAAGCAAAGAGCTCTTGGGAATTAACAAGAAATGGTAAACACCAGAATGAAAAATGGAGGCAACCATATATGTCAAGAGCAAAGGTGATCTTGTCTCCCTGGTCCCTCTGAGACTGGTGTGTGCAGATCAGCTCACAGACTGCGAAGGGTGAGTGAGCAGACTGCAGAAGCAACACAGCTTCTGGGACAGGCCCCTGTTTCCAGCCATCCGGGCACCTTCCCCGCCAGAGGAGAGGTGACCACCTGGAAGGGCTCTGAACCCCCCCCCCAGAGCAGGTAAGGGAGCCATCTTGTCTTCCTGGTCCCTCTGAGACCAGTCTGCACAGAAGAGAGTGCAGATTGCAGAAGTGACACAGCTTCTGGGAAAGGCAGAAGTGACACAGCTTTTGGGACAGGCCCTGTTAAGGATGCAGACATCTGGGTACCTTCCCTGCCAGAGGAGAGGTGACCACCTGGGAAGGCTCTGACCTCCAGAGCAGGTGAGGGACCCATCTTGTGTCTTGGGTCCCACGGAGACCAGTCTGTGCAGGTAAGCACACAGACTGCAGAGGCAACACATCTTCTAGGACAGGCCCTGTTTTGGACCTTCATCTTCATCCAGGAGGCAGGTCTGAATGCCAGACCTCTGTGCACCTTCCCTGCAAGAGGAGAGCTTGCCTGAAGAGAGTACTCTGACCACTGAGACTCAGAAGAGAGCTGGACTCCCAGGACAGCTGACAGAGGCTAACAGAATCAGAGGAGGAATAGGCTCCAGCCAGAGACAACTATAACAACTAACACTAGAGATTACCAAATGGCGCAAGGCAAATGTAAGAATCTTACCTACAGAAACCAAGACCGTTCATCATCATCAGAACCCAGCACTCCCACCTCAGCCAGTCCTGGTTACCCCAACACATCCGAAAAGCAAGATTCAGATTCAAAATCATATCTCGTGATGCTGGAAGAAGACCTTAAGAAGGGCATTAATAACTCACTTAAAGAAATACAGAAGAACACTGCTAAACAGGTAGAAGCCCTTAAAGAATCACAGGAAAACACTGCTAAAGAGGTAGAAGTCCTTAAAGAAGAAACACAAAAATCCCTTAAAGAATTACAGGAAAACAGAACCAAACAGGTGATGGAATTGAACAAAACCATCCAAGACCTAAAACGGGAAGTAGAAACAATAAAGAAAACCCAAAGTGAGACAACTCTGGAGATAGAAACCCTAGGAAAGAAATCAGGAACCATAGATGTGAGCATCAGCAACAGAATAAAAGAGATGGAAAAGAGAATTTCAGGTGCAGAAGATACCATAGAGAACACTGGCACAACAATCAAAGAAAATGCAAAATGTGAAAAGATTCTAACTCAAAACATCCAGGAAATCCAGGACACAATGAGAAGACCAAACCTACGGATAACAGTGGTAGATGAAAATGAAGATTTTCAACTTAAAGGGCCAGCAAAAATCTTCAACAAAATTATAGAAGAAAACTTCCCAAACCTAAAGAAAGAGATGCCCATGAACATTAAGAAGCCTACAGAACTCCAAATAGACTGGACCAGAAAAGAGATTCCTCCCGACACATAATAATCACAACAACAAATGCACTAAATAAAGACAGAATATTAAAAGCAGTAAGGGAAAAAAGTCAATTAACATATGAAGGCAGGGCTATTAGAATTACACCAGACTTCTCACCTGAGACTATGAAAGCCAGAAAATCCTTGACAGATGTTATACAGACACTAATAGAACACAAATGCCATCCCAGGCTGCTCTACCCAGCAAAACTCTCAATTATCATACATGGAGAAACCAAAGTATTCCATGACAAAAACAAATTGACACAATATCTTTCCATGAATCCAGCCCTTCAAAGGATAATAACAGGAAAACACCAACAAAAGGACGGAAACTACACCCTACAATAAGCAAGAAAGTAATCCTTCAACAATCCTAAAAGAAGACTGCTACAAGAACAAAACCCAACTTTAACAACAAAAATAACAGGAAGCAACAATTACTTTTCTTTCGTTTCTCTTAACATCAGTGGACTCATTTCCCCAATAAAAAGACATAGACTAATAGACTGGCTACACAAACAGGACCCAACATTTTGCTGCTTACAGGAAATCTACCTCAGGGAAAAAGACAGACACAACCTATGACTGAAAAGCTGGAAAACAATTTTCAAAGCAAATGGTCTGAAGAAACAAGCTGGAGTAGCCATTCTAATATCAGATAAAATTGACTCCAAACAAAAAGTTATCAAAAAGGCAAGGAGGAGAACTTCATGCTCAACAAAGGTAAAATCTTCCAAGATGAAGTCTCAATTCTGAATATCTATGCTCCAAATGCAAGGGCAGCCACATTCATTAAAGAAACTGTAGTAAAGCTCAAAGCACACATTGCACTTCACACAATAATAGTGGGAGACTTCAACACCACACTCTCACAATTGGACAGATCCTGGAAACAGAAACTAAACAGAGACACATGGACACTAACAGAAGTTATAAAACAAATGGATTTAATAGATATCTACAGACCATTTTATCCTAAAACAAAAGGATATACCTTCTTCTCGCACGACATGGTACCTCCTCCAAAATTGACCATATAATCGGTCACAAAATAGGCCTCAACAGATACGAAAATGTTGAAATTATCCCATGCATCCTATGAGATCACCAAGGACTAAGGCTGATATTCAATAACAGCATAACTAATAGAAAGCCAGCATTCACATGGAAACTGAACAACACTCTACTCAATGATACCTTGGTCAAGGAAGGAATAAAGAAAGAAATTAAAGACTTTTTAGAGTTTAATGAAAATGAAGCCACAACATACCAAAACTTATGGGACACAATGAAGGCAATCCTAAGAGGAAAACTTATAGCACTGAGTACCACCAAAAAGAAACTAGAGAGAGCATACACTAGCATCCTGACAGCACACCTACAAGCTCTAAAATTAAAGGAAGCAAATTCACCCAAGAGGAGTAGACAGCAGGAAATAATCAAACTCAGGGCCGAAATGAACCAAGTGGAAACAAAAAGAACTATTCAAAGAATCAACCAAACCAGGAGCTGGTTCTTTGAGAAAATCAACAAGATAGATAAACCCTTAGCCAGACTAACTAGAGGGCACTGGGACAGTATTCTAATTAATAAAATCAGAAATGAAAAGGGAGACATAACAACAGAAACTGAGGAAATCCAAAACGTCATCAGATCCTACTACAAAAGACTATACTCAACAAAACTGGAAAACCTGGATGAAATGGGCAACTTCCTAGACAGATACCAGGAATGAAAGTTAAATCAGGATCAGATTAACGATCTAAACAGTCCCATTCTCCCTAAAGAAATAGAAGCAGTCATCAATAGTCTCCCAACCAAAAAAAGCCTAGGACAAGATAGGTTTAGTGCAGAGTTCTATCAGACCTTCAAAGAAAACCTAATTCCAACTCTCCTCAAAGTATTCCACAAAATAGAAACAGAAGGTACTCTACCCAATTCATTCTATGAAGCCACAATTACTCTGATACCTAAAACACACGAAGATCCAACAAAGAAAGAGAACTTCAGACCAATTTCACTTGTGAATAGCGATGCAAAAATACTCAATAAAATCCTCGAAAACCGAATCCAAGAACACATCAAAATGATCATCCATCATGACCAAGTAGGCTTCTTCCCAAGGATGCAGGGATCATTTAATATATGGAGATACATCAATGTAATTGACTATATAAACAAACTCAAAGACAAAAACCACATGATCATCTCGTTAGATGCTGAGAAAGCATTTGACAAATCCAACACCCATTCATGATAAAAAGTCTTGGAAAGATCAGGAATTCAAGGCCCATACCTAAACATAATAAAAGCAATCTACAGCAAACCAGTAGCCAACATCAAACTAAATGGAAAGAAACTCAAAGCAATCCCACTAAAATCAGGGACTAGACAAGGCTGCCCACTTTCTCCCTACCTATTCAATATAGTATTTGAAGTCCCAGCCAGAGCAATTTGACAACAAAAGAAGATCAAGGGGATACAAATTGAAAAGGAAGAAGTCAAAATATCACTATCTGCAGATGATATGATAGTATATATAAGTGACCCCAAAAATTCCACCAGAGAACTCCTAAACCTGATAAACAGCTTCAGTGCAGTAGCTGGATATAAAATTAACTCAAACAAATCAATGACCTTTCTCTACACAAAGGATAAACGGGCTGAGAAAGAAATTAGGGAAATAACACCCTTCACAATAGTCTCAAATAATATAAAATACTTTCCTGTGAATCTAACTGAGGAAGTGAAAGATCTGTATGATAAGAACTTCAAGTCTCTGAAGAAAGAAACTGAAAAAGATCTCAGAAGATGGAAAGATCTACCATGTTCATGGATTGGCCCAATTAATATAGTCAAAATGGATATCCTGCCAAAAGCAATCTAAAGATTCAATGCATTCCCATCAAAATCCCAACTCAATTCTTCACTGAGTTAGAAAGGCAATTTGCAAATTCATCTGGAATTATAAAAAACCTAGGATATCAAAAACTATTCTCAACAATAAAAGAACCTCTGGTGGAATCACCATCCCTAACCTCAAGCTATACTACAGAGCAATTGTGATAAAAACTCCATGGTACTGGTACAGCAACAGACAAGTAGATCAATGGAATAGAATTGAAGACCCAGAAATGAGTCTACACACCTATGGTCACTTTATCTTTGACAAGGGAGCTAAAACCATCCAGTGGAAAAAAGACAGCATTTTCAACAAATGGTGCTGGTACAGCTGGTGGCTATCATATAGAAGAATGAGAATTGATCCATTCTTATCTCCTGGTACAAAGCTCAAGTCTAGGTGGATCAAAGAACTCCACATAAAACCAAAGACACTGAAATTTATAGAGGAGGAAGTGGGAAAAAGCCTAGAAGATGTGGGCACAGGGGAAAAATTCCTGAATAGAACAGCAATGGCTTGTGCTGTAAGATCAAGAATTGACAAATGTGAACTCATGAAATTGCAAAGCTTCTGTAAGACAAAAGACACTGTCAATAAGACAAAAAGGCCACCAACAGATTGGTAAAGGATTTTTACCAATCCTAAATCTGATAGGGGACTAATATCCAATATATACAAAGAGCTCAAGAAGCTGGACTCCAGAAATTCAAATAACCCCATTAAAAAAGGGGTACAGAGCTAAAAAAAGAATTCTCAAGTGAGAAATACCGAAGGGCTGAGAAGCACCTGAAAAAATGTTCAACATCCTTAATCATCAGGGAAATGCAAATCAAAACAACATTGAGATTCCACCTCACTCCAGTGAGAATGGCTAAGATCAAAAATTCAGGTGACAGCAGATGCTGGTGAGGATGTGGAGAAAGAGGAACACTCCCCCATTGCTGGTGGAATTGCAAGCTGGTACAACCACTCTGGAAATCAGTCTGGCGGTTCCTCAGAAAATTGGACATAGTACTACCGAAAGATCCAGCAATACCTCTACTGGGCACATACCCAGAAGATGTTCCAACTGGTAATAAGGACACATGCTCCACTATGTTCATAGCAGCCTTATTTATAATAGCCAGAAGCTGGAATGAACCCAGATGTCCCTCAACAGAGGAATGGATACAGAAAATGTGGTACATTTACACAATGGAGTACTACTCAGCTATTAAAAACAATGAACTTATAAAATTCTTGGGCAAATGGATTTATCTGGAAGATATCCTTAGTGAGGTAACCCAATCACAAAGGAAATCACTTGATATGCACTCACTGATAAGTAGATATTAGCCCTGAAACTTAGAATACCCAAGATACAATTTGCAAAACAAAAGAAAAACAAGAACAGACCAAAGTGTGGATACTTCATTCCTCCTTAGAATAGGGAACAAAATACCCATGGAAGAAGTTACAGAGACAAAGTTTGGAGCTAAGACGAAAGAATGGACCATCCAGAGACTACCCCACATGGGGATCCATCCCATAATCAGCCACCAAACCCAGACACTATTGCATATACCAGCAAGATTTTGCTGAAAGGACCCTGATATAGCTATCTCAAATGAGACTATGCCAGTCCCTGGCAAATACAGAAGTGAATGCTCACAGTCATCTATAGGATGGAACACAGGGCCCCCAATGTAGAAGCTAGATAAAGCACCCAAGGAGCTAAAGGGGTCTGCAACCCTATAGGTGGAACAACAATATAAACTAACCAGTACCCCCAAAGCTCATGTCTCTAGCTGCATATGTAGCAGAGGATGGCCTAGTCGGCCATCACTGGGAAGAGAGGCCCCTTGGTCTTGCAAACTTTATATGCCCCAGTACAGGGGAACACCAGGGCCAAGAAGTGGGAGTGGGTAGGTAGGGGAATAGGGTGCGGTGAGGGTATAGGGTACTTTCAGGATAGCTTTTGAAATGTAAATAAAGAAAATATCTAATAAAAAAAAGAGCAAAGGCACATGACTGCTTAGTGTATGAAAAGATGCTCACACTGGCTGCTCATCAAAGAGATGCAAATTAAAATTGCAGACACTACTCACACCTAGTATGAGTTCCAGGTAAGGAAGAGAGTCCAACATGAGGTGTTTTTGCCTTTGGGAAAAGCAAGCTGGTAGCATTGATCACAAAATTAAAACTGAATCTCCTGTGACCCAGATTTCTACCCTACCAAGTGATGGCATAGAAACAAAGCTCACCATCTGTGAACAGCAGTACTCACCCTGTGGCAAAAATCTGGACGAAGAATAAATAGGTGAATAAGAAGCCAAATACTTAATGGTCCACCCATGTCATAGAGAGAATGCATAGCCATTAAAAAGAGAAGGTTGGGGAAAGAGAGATGGATAGAGATCTGATAACCGGGGTTCCACCATCAGATGCTCAGGGCTGAAGGAGAGAACTGACTCCTGCAGTTGTCCCCTGACCTTCACAAGCACACATACATTCACACACATGTACACACAAAAGTAAATAAACTGGCAAACAAACATAGTTTAACATTTTTTAAAAGATGTCAGAGTCTGCACAGATGGTTGACAACGGTGTTTCTCAAGTTTTATGCATAGATCACCTCCAATAGGTACACTGAGCATATGTGTGTAGCATCAGATAGAAAATCAACATCTAGAATGCCACAAACAATTAACTGTTAAGTGAAGTTTGCTTAGCCTCCCTGGAAGCAATATGATCTTCCATAAGAATGCTCTCTTTCGAGATGTCTCAGTGGGTAAGACTTCTGTCAAGCAAACATGAGGTGTGCAAGTGTGGGACCCTGAAAGGCAGCCTGTTTTCTGATTGAACTAGGTTTAAACCCTGGAGACCCAGCAGGTGTTCCTACAAGGGACAGAAGGCCATTTGCCATGTCCCCAGACACCAGGCTCCTGACACGAGACCTCAGCTCCATAATTCTGTGGCCATCAGTCACGTAGGGCAATGCCCCAAGCCTCTGCTATTCTGTCTAGACTCTACCTCTACAGTTACCTGGCAACAACCAGGTAGACGGGCCTACTAAAAAAAGGGTGGCTTGCCCCCTCCTCCCTCTCTTACTCTCTTACTCTTGCCTCTCTTGCCCTCTTGCTCCCCCTCTCTGCATTCCCTTCCCTCCCTCGCTCCACGTGGCCATGGCCAGCCTCTACTTCTCTACCCTCTCCCTCTCTCTGCCTTTCTCTGCCTCTACTACCTTCTTAGTTCCCCTTCCCTATCCTTAGGCTCTCCCTGAGAAAAGAGGGTATGGTCTTACTCATCACTACTCTCCACCATGACAATGAATGTCTTAAAACCATGGACTGCCTCTTCTCATCAGGACCCACTGTGCTGGAGCAGTGGCGCAGATCTTCCTCTAAAGAGCCATTCCTAACCGAACACAAGAGGCCTCCCCACATTCTCAGCCATGGTCCCCACCAAGCCAAGCCCGCTGAACAAGCCAGGAACACTCTCCTCCCCATGGAAACCAACCAGATCTCTCCTCCTGCCCCGGACTAGAGCCAGCCCTGCAGACCTCCACTGTTCTCAGCCCTTCTGTGGCATCCAATGGCATCTGGGGTGTCCAAGAGTCTTGAGAAGCTGCAGATATCAGCCTCCGTGCATGCTGGGATACCCCCCTCCCAGCCCGACTCAGGCAGCTCCGCAGGGACTGTGCTTCCCTACCCCCAAAACAGGATCCTGCGGCTTCTCACAGCCCGGGGTGGGGAGACAGTTTGGGGTGTGCACCATCAAACTTCCCGAGTCTGCCTCCATGAGTGGCCCCAGTCCTGTGGCGGGCCTGACATGGGACACCAGTCTAACCCATGTGCAAGAATGAAAAACAGAGCTCAGAACCCATGCAAATGCCAGGTGGGCGTAGTTACCTGTCTATGATCTCAATACAGGAAGGGGAGAGTTCTGGGTGAAAGCTGGATAATGAAGCTATCCAAAATGATGAGCTCATTGTTCGGTGAGAGAATCTGCCTTAGTATATCAAGCTAAGAGGGATACACGAAAACACCTCAGGTATCCACATGGACCCACACACCCATACACATGTAAGCATACGTGTGTGTGTGTGTGTGTGTGTGTATGTGTACATATATACATGTATATGTGTGTATATATATACACATACACACACACACACACACACACACACACACACACACACACACACACACACACACACATATATATATATATATATATATATATATATATATATATATATATATATATATATATGGGAAGGGTGTGCACTACACACATACACATGAAAAAAAATACTCTCTAGGGGCTGGAGAGATGGCTCAGTTAGCCTTCTTCCAGAGGACCTGAATTCTGTTCCCAGCAGTCAACTCAGTCCAACCTACAGCAGTCAACTCACAGCAGCCTATAGCTCCAGTTTTCTGGGATCCAACAGCATCTTCTTACCACTATGGGCATCAGAAAATGTGGCAAACACTTTAACAGACATACACAGAGACATAGACATGAACTACATGCCCCAGGGGGAGGTGGTATCCAAAGTGGGGCTCACCTTCTCTTAGGAGAAGGAGTAGGGGAGATGGAGGGATGGATTTTTAAGGGTGGAATTGGGAAGACAAGAGGGGGGGGGCTGTGATCAGTATGTAAATTGAATAAAAATAAAATTAATAATAATAATATAAAGTGTAACATTCCCTCTTTCATTCTTCCCTCCCGGCCTCTCTTTCCCTCTTCTTCCCCTTTTCCTTTTCTACTCCCCTTTGCCTCTCTTCTTCCCCACAACTACACAATAAGCAGTTTCCCTCCATCTTGTGCTGGCTATTACAACTCTCTACTTCATTACAGACCTAAAGCTATGAGGTCAAGCAACCATTGTCCAAAATCTCTGAAACCATGAACCAAAGTACATCTTCTTTCCTTTAAGCAGTGTCTTCTCCAGTACTGTGTCACAGTAACAGACCAACTGTATGAGTAATACCAACTTATACAACCAACCTCTAGTTGGTGAATACCTATCCATCCTAGAAGATCTATTTAAATTTGCACTCCATCTGTAAAGAGTTCCTAATTAATCACCTTGTCCTCCTCTCTGTATTTGGGGCACATCTGACTGTAGTGCTTGCCCATCTGATAAATTCCATTCATTTCCTAATTTTCTATTGTGACCCCTAAAGGGAGACCACACCTGATTTACCTCTTGTTGTCCTCTAGATACCTGGTTTCTCCCCAAAAGGCACACGTGTTAAAAGCTTACTTTCTAGCTGATGGTACTACTGACCATGATGAGCTCATGAGGGTTTTCCCTTCTGTGGATTAATCCATTAATGAAGTCAAAACTTGAAGGCCACATTGGGGGTGAGTGGGGGAAAAAGTCTTAGAAGACAGAGCCTCAGTGAAGAAAGTAGATCACTTTGAAGGCTATCTTACCCCTGACCATTTCCTGTCTCTTCTCTCTACTTCCTGTCTGCCATGATGTGAGTAGCGCCCACTAGACACTCCTACAGCCAAGACAGCCAGCCTCATCTTAGACTTGAAACAATAGAACTTGACAAAGAAGGATAGAAATCCCCGAAACTGTGACCCAAAATGAACCTATACTTCTTGTATATCTCTCCTCAGATGTTTGTCTCAGGGACAAAATGTCTGCATACTTTTGTGACCTCTGTCATCTAATGCTGAGCATGAAGTAAGTAATTCATGAATGAAGGGTTGGAATCCAAAACAAAGCTTTTTAATCTGCTGTATAAATGCACTGGCAGCAGGAAACTCCTTGGACAATGGTTCTTCCATCTTGCTCAGCTCTGAGGTTCTAACAAATGGATTTAATGATGAAAATGTCTTTAATTGGGCAATATAACAAAAGTAAGTAATGCTGTAATCAAAATCTAGAATTTTACGAGAAGTAATGTCAGAGCCAAATGGTACTTATTAGTGAGGGTTGCTGGAACAGAGCAACAGGTCAGCAGGTCAGCCAGCGAAGAGCTGAGAAGTCGTCATCTGGACAAACAACATTGATGGGGACAGCTCATGTCTGTGGGGTGAATAGTCTCTCTTAATGTGGAGGTGCCAATTAAGCTGGCAAGAGACACTCTGTACTAGAAGAAGTGGGAGAGAGAGACAGACAGACAGACATATGGGGTATACATCCATACACAAGTTTGTGTAGTCCTTTTTTTTTTTGGTCAGGGTCTTCACTGGCCTGGAACTTGTCAAAGCTGAATGGCCAATAAGCCCCAGGAATCCCCCTTATCCCACGTTCCCAGTGCTGGGATTACAATATGCACCTGGCTTTTGTATTTGGGTTTCAGGGCTAGAACTCAGGTCCTCATGCTTGTACGGCAAGCATGTTGCACACCAAACGTCTCCGTAGCCCCATTTTTGCTTTTTTATTTTATGAGCAGTACTTTCCACTGCTGTTTACACAGATGTGCAGCTCTAGAGTAAAGAGGAAGAGCCTGTCAGTCAGGGTTCCTACTGCTGTGATGAAACACCATGAGCAAAGGAAGGTGAGGAGAAAAGGGTTTATTCAGCTTATAGTTCCACATCACTGTTCAACTCCAAAAGAAGTCAGGACAGAAACTCAAGCAGGGCAGGAAGGTGGAGGCAGGAGCTGATACAGAGGCCATGGAGGGATGCTGCTTACTGGTTGCTCCTCAAAGCTCGCTCAACCTTCTTTCTTATAGAACTCAAGATCACCAGCCCAGGGATGGCAAAACCCACAATGGGCTGGGATCTCCCCCACTAATTAAGATAATGCTCTACAAGCTTACTTACAGCCCACTCTTAGGGAAGCATTTTCTCAATTGGGGTTCCCCCCTCTCAGATGACTCTAGCCTGTGTCTATTTGACATTAAATTAGCCAGCACAGAGCTCCAATCTCAATGTCAGTGAGCAAGATATAAATATCAGAGTGTCAACAATAGCAGCATCTTTTTAAAGATTTGTTTTCTTTTTATTCATGTATATTGGCATATCTGGGGGTCAGGTATATGTACATATGAATGTGGTACCTCAGAGACAACAGATGCCCTGGAACTGTATTTCCAGGCTGTTGTGAACATTCTAACGTGGATAGGAAACTAAACTCAGGTCCCCAATGAGAGATGTATGAGCTCTTAACTGCTGAGCCATCTCTTCAGCCCGTGAATTGTAAGAATATTAGAGTCTGGGCTCCAGTCCATCTCCTTGGAGTCTCTGGAGGCTCGTTTGACTACAGGATTTTCTGTGGATCCTCATTGGCTAAGAGTCTCATGGAGGACACACCTTCCCCAAGTTCCCATAGCTTCTCCTCCTGTGCGAGTAAGGAAGCAATTGGTAAGTGGGTGATCAGTGATAACATACTGCCTGGAAGCAGATGGTATCTATATTTAGAGGCCCTTCAGAGGAAGAATTAATGCCATTAAGAACACATCACAGGCCGAGAAAATGAGAGTGGCAAGGTGTTCCAAATAACTCAGAAAACAAAAACAGAAAAGGAAAGAGAAGCCTGCATGTGTACCCTCTGAGGTAACTATAACAACCCTCAAATTCAGATGCTAAAGTGATAGATAACTCCCAGATTTGGGCATACTGACTATACAAAACTATAAAGTTCATTAAAGAAGTAATTTAAATAAAATGAGGTCATATGAGTGGGATCTAGTCCAACGTTCCCGGTGTCCTTTAGAGAATCAGTACACAGATACACATGGAGAAAGGGACAGATGGGACACACGGAATAGCCACCTGGGGGCTGTGAGACAGCTAAGTGGGCAGAGATTTTACTGCAGAAGTGTGAGGACTGGAGTGCAATCCTGGGAGGAGTCTACATTAAAGATTAAAAGCTGAGCATGATGGCATGCTAGGGAAACAGAGAAGTAGCTCCTTGGGTCTCCCTGGTTGACCAGCATCATCTATTCAGCCAGTTCCAGGCCAGTGAGAACCCTGTATAAAGAACAAAGGGAATAAAATTCCACACACGCACATACCCCTGTACACACATGTATACCAACATACATGCAAATATGCATATATGTGCACAAACAAAAAGAAGACAGCCAACTACAAGCAATAGAGAGTGGTCTTCAAGGGAACTAACTATTAGAAACAGCCATGACAGCCATGATGACAGCCATGACAGCCAGGCCCAGAGTTTTCTCTTTTAGGTGACTCTAGAGCCTATCAATCAAGTTGACTATCAAGATTAACCATCACAACCCTTCTGCCCATACATATACTCATTCGTTAGGTTTGCTATACACTTATTAAGCATCTCTACTCTCCAGGAGAAGGAGCAACTTCCTTAAAAAGTCATGACTGAGCAGAATCGTACAGAACACAGAAGTGAGAAGAGACAGTGTTGCAAATCTTCCAACTTCAAAGAATCCTTATCCTTCCAAAACATTTGAAAAAAGTAATAAATTCTGTGCTTGATCAATCTGGAAAGACAGGTGCTTCCATTAATAGAAAGAGAAAGAGGAGGGAGAAAGATCATCCCAGCAGTAGGAACTGGGTAGACAGAGGTCAATGAGATTTAATCTCTATTATCAACTTGATGGGATCTAGAATCACATGCCTCTGGGCATGCCTGTTAGGGATTATCTAGGTTAGGTTAATTGAGGTAATGTATTGGTTGATTGTCACTATCAGCCTGACACAAACCAGAATCACTCATGAAGAAAATCTCAATTAAGGAATTATCTAGATCAGGTTGTCCTATGAGCATGTCTGAGCGGATAATCTTGACTGTTAGCTGAGATGGGGAGGCCCACCCTGATTGCAGGTTGCACCACTTCATGGGCTGGACCATGGACTACACAAGAGTAAAGAAAGCCAGCAGAGTATAAGTAAGAGGCAAGCCAGAAACATGAACACATTTGTCTTTCTCTGCTCTTGACTATGATGGATATGATACTTTAGGCTCCTGCCTTGACTTTTCCTAGGTGATGAACTGAAATGGGGGATAAAATGGGGGTGGAGGAGGAATCAAGGCAAGAACTCAAGGCAGCTATAGCCAAGAGCACAAGAAAACAAACACCCAAGCTGCCTGCTTGTTTCCAGGCATTACCCACCCTCCATTCTTTTACAGCCCAACCCAATGACCCACGGTGGGCTCAGTCAGTTAAGAATCAAGACAGTCTCTTATAGATGTGCCCATAAGCCAATCTAATCTAAAATACTGGTCAATTAAACTGTTCCATGTGATTCTAGGTTGTATCAGGTGAACAGTTAAAACCCTGAGCCCAGNCTTTGAGATGCCTCCTTGGCAATGACAAAATCAATAAACATCTCCTTTATTATATATAAAAGTTTTGGAAAAGATGATCATTTAAAAGTATAAAAACCACTTAAAGGTTTCTAAATATGTTTATTATAGAAATCTTTACCTTTTCTAAAAGCTGTGCACTTAATTTATTGAATAACTTAATAAATATTTTTGTATCTCTAAAAAAAAAAAAAAAAAAAAAAAAAAAACCCTGAGCCCAGATAAACCTCTGCCCTCAAGGATGCTTCTGTCAGGTATTTTAGACACTGTTACATATAAGTAATACACACACATAAATATATACACACAAACACATATGCACACAGGCATGAGCATGCACATTATTGCATATGCACATACATAGATACTCAAAAACACATGCATACATTAGCAGATACACACTTCTGCATACATGTGCACATACATATAAAATAAGCAAACAAATATGTACATACAGGCATGGACACACAAAGAGATAAAAATATACACATGCACAAAAATGCATATATGTATGTATGATATATATATAGATATATATATATAGATATATATATCACATACATGTGCATACCACTGCAAATACATCCACAATATGCACACAAGCATGCACATATGAACACACACATACATAGACACAAATCCATATATGCCCATAATACACAAATACAAATACATGCACATATAAACAAATAAAAATACACATGCACATAAGTGCATATGTGCATTTATGATACACAATACACACATACACATGCACACAAATTTATATGCATCTACACAGTCACACAACCTCTGTCTTTTCATGCAAAGGCAGGATGTTGTGTAGTCTATTATTTAGAGAGGATCTGTTGCTTTAAATTGGGGGATATGGATAAATCACATTCGAAATTGCAAGGGGATGAAGTAGCCAGACGCATCCTCTATTTAGGGAAAATAATGCATGTATTCGATTGCTACCATCCCTGTTTAATCCCACTGTGGCTTAAAATAAAAGACCACAAGCTGGGCAACACTNATGTTGTGTAGTCTATTATTTAGAGAGGATCTGTTGCTTTAAATTGGGGGATATGGATAAATCACATTCGAAATTGCAAGGGGATGAAGTAGCCAGACGCATCCTCTATTTAGGGAAAATAATGCATGTATTCGATTGCTACCATCCCTGTTTAATCCCACTGTGGCTTAAAATAAAAGACCACAAGCTGGGCAACACTAAAGTTCTCCAATTTCTGAGCCTTTGCTAGGAGGCTGAAAGGCTCATCTGTAGAATTCTTGATTTTCCATTAAGACCCAAGCCTTTTCTTTCCCTCAATGAGTGAAAACCACCGTGTGTCTGAATAACAGCTGCGTCTCATTCTCTTCCTGCTCATTCATTCAAGAGTCCATTTGGAGAACAGGCTGGTTAATAAGGTTTAGACTGGCAAGAAATGAAAGGCTGCATTCACATGAATAGCCAATGTGATGGTTACTTTTCAATGTCAACTTACACCTAGAAAACCTCACTGGGGAAGAGAGCCTTAATTGAGAAACTACCTAGATCAGGTTGGCCTCTCTGGGAAGAGAGGATATCTTGGTTGTTAATTAATGTAGGAAGACCTAGCCCATTGTAAGTGGCACTGTTTGGGGCAGATGGCTGTAGGGTTGTGGGTCCCATGCCTGCTCTGTCATAGGGCATGGCCCCTTGGGGAAACAGAATTCAGGGAGTTTGACTGTGCTTGTCTCATGCTGCACCAGGCAGATGCTGGGGTGTGAAAGCACAGTCTGAGGCAGGGGACTGCTGGAGCTGGCTCGGGGTCCACAGGCCTGCGATGAGGCCGGGCTGTCTGGTTCCCAGGCTCTCGGACATCCAGGCTCCTCAGGGAGCCATGGAAAGAGGAGCTCCAGCTGGTCCCACGAGGATTGTCCTTGGCTTGGCGGGCTCAGGCTTGGTAGCAATCGTGGCTGGGAGTGCAGACAGGCCTTCTGTGGGAGATTAGCCTGCAGCTCTGTAGACAAAGGCCTTCTCCATGGCTCCCCATGGCAGATCCTGATAAAAAAGAGACGGTCTGTGGTTCCAAACCATTTATTGCCATGATGGGAAGTGGATGGGTAAAGCCATACCCCACTTCTCAGGGAGGGCCTAAGATTAAATACCTTTTACAGGGAGAAAAATCTGGGAAGGGAAGCCTATTGACTATGCCCTCTAAGCCTAAAGGTACCTCATTAGCATAGAGATCTTTGTCTTAAGCCTATGTAACCACAGGTCACTCTCTTTTTCTATTGTCTTGATCTGAAATGTTAGGAATGCCTCATCTACATATGGAGGGGCTAGGGGTGCTGCCCCTACATGACTGATAGCCACAAATCTATGAGGGGTTTTGGCTAGTGACAGGATCCCTGTGCCCGGGAGCAAGCAAAGCTCTTACCATCCCTTCAGGGTCTCTGGGGCTTCAAAGCCTTTAGCTCAACGGAGGACCAGGAGACCTCTCACTGCCCCACAGATGGCCTTGATCAGTGAGACCAGGAGAAGGCTGGATGAAAGCTGGCTAGCAAGAAGCAGCAGGCAGCTCTTGACTGAGGATGGAATGTGACTGGCTGCTTGAGTCCATGAAATAATGGGCTGTGACCTAGAAGTGTAAGCCAAGCAAGCTCTTTCTTCCTCTGAGTTGATTTTGGTCAGGGAGTTTTATCACAACAATGGAAATGAAATGAAGATAGAAGGTAGGTATAGAAGAATTCCAGGAGGCAGCCCTGTCTGCCTGAAAAAAAAAATGCACAAGGGACAGTCAGGGAGATCAGGAAAAGGGTTAGATTCAGGGATCCTGGAGCAGAGACTGGAGGCTTAGAAGGAGGGAGAGGCAAGAAGAAATCACACACACATGCACATGTACATGCACATACACATGCACATTACACATGCATCATATGCATCATATATATCATATACATGCACACACATGCATACACAGATACATATACAAGCATATGTACATCATATATATAATATACATCACATATATCACATACTTCACAAACATCATATGCATGTACATGTGCATATTCATATACATATACATTACACGTGCATATGCATATACATTATATGTGCACATTCGCATACATGTTACATATACATTGCATGTATATATGTATATACATTATACATATACATGTACATATATGTACACTTATACATATACTTGTGCATGTCTGTGTACATATATACATATAGACTTTGCAATCTGACAGCATGGTGTTGAGATCCTGGCTGAAATCCTTAGGCACCATGTGACTATGGAAGTTACATCTTTAGAAATTTGCATTCCTCCTTTGTAAATGGGCTGCTAATGGCCCTGACACACTCACACAGTGGCTTTAATAGTTAAGTGAGATGATGCATGTAAAATGTTGGGCACAGATCCCAGTATGTATAACTGCTCAATAAATCATGGGCAGTGGGCCAGTCAGCTATCTCAGCAAAAAAAAAAAAAAAAAGGATACTTGCCACCAAGCTTGAGTTTCACAAACACACACACACACACACAAACACACATTCACTCACACACACCACTGGAAGCCACATAGTAGAAGGGAAGGAACAATTCTTGTAAGTTTTTCTTTGACTTCTAAATGTACCCTCTGGCACACATACATACACTCGTATAAATAAATAGATGGCAGTCATGAGGCATACTGTTGTAAATGCCCACTTTGATTAAATATGGAAAAACCAGGGGCTGGAGAGATGGCTTGTTGCTCTTGCAGAGGACCAATTAGGATCCCAGCCCCCATGTTAGGAAGCTCACAAGCTTCCATAATTTCACCTCCATGGGATCTGATACCTTCATCTTGCCTCTAAAGGCACCCTCATGCATATGGTGCACACACTCAGACACACACAGACACAGACACACACAATTGAAAAATAAATGCATCTAAAAATAATGTAAACAAAATAAATTTGGAGACACAAATTGGAGTATCACTCTCATCTCTATTTAAAAGAAGGAGAGGGACAGAAACAGAGAGAACAGAAGTGTGGAGGAGGGAGGAGGATGCTAGAGGTGGCCTTGCCTTTTCAGTTCTAAGTGTTTAAAAATATTTCAAATGAAAATAGGACTAGCTAGAGAGGAGGAGGGAGGGCGCCCATCTCTGGGAAGGGAAGACATCACAGATGGGCCATCAGGAACTTCACGGAGTGTCACATCCAAAGGTACCTGCCAGCTCAACCAGGGATGCATCTCCTATGAGGACCAGATGCTTCTAATTGGCGAGGAATCCTATAGCTATTGCCCAAAGGAGAGAACAAATTCTCTGTCACCACATGGTTATGTTGGGGGGGGGGTTCTCCCCCTTTCTTTCTTCCAAATGGAATATGTTAACTCTTTCGAATAGGTACCAGATTCAACCTCTCAAAAACTATGTCCACAAAAAGAAAATTCTTAAGAAAGAGACAGGGGTTGGAGTAGGGGGGCAGAGAGATTGTTGAGTTGATAATTAAGTTTCTTTTCTGCCTCTCTGATAAAACACTAGCTAATGGCAACTTAGGGGAGGACAGGGCTCATTCAGCTTAAATATTCAGATCACACTCCATCATTGATGAAGTCAGGGAAGGAACTGAAGCAAGAACTTGAAGCAGAACCCATAAAGGAATATTCACAGGCTTGTACTTAAACATACTCTTTATATAGCCCAGAACCACTTGCCTAGGGAATGGTGCCACCCACAGTGGGATGGACCCTCCTGTATTAATTAACAATCAAGACAAATTCCAAAAGGCACTCCTACAAGTCCCTCTGATCTGGTGACTCTAGGCTGTGTCAAGCTGACAGTTAACACTAGCTAAAACATCTTATATGCACAAAAATATGAGTTTATTTTTTTAAAGCCACACATGGTACACATTTGTAATTCTGGCATTTGCAGGACAAAGAGGTGAACACCTGGTGCTTGTTGGTTTGTCTTTTTGGTGAGTTCCAGGTTCATTGAGAGATGCTGTCTCAAAAAAAAAAAAATAGTAGAAAGTATCTAAGGTATGACAGCCAATGTCAGCCTCTGGCCTCACCACTCAGAAGGTATGACAGCCAATGTCAGCCTCTGGCCTCACCACTCAGACACACACACATATGCATATTGTGTGAGGAATTTTTCCCAGAGATATGCAAACATCCACTCATCCCAGATACAGAACCCATGGCAAAACAAAGAAATGATTATACCGAAATTCAACTTGGTAAACCAATAATTTCCCTGAGTTACTAACAAGAGTCTGTACGAGGAGCTACTTACAGGATCAGGGATAACACCAAAGCAGCTACATTATCAGAAGCCCACCCTAGCATGTGTCACAACTCATGAAATAAAGCTGCATCCCTGAAGCTACTCCGTGAGTGCCAGTCAGTCCCTAAGTGATAGAATCTCAACCCCCAGCAGCTGTTCCCTGTTTCCACAGCCTTGGGAGGGGTCCTATGTGTCTTGTTTGTTGCAGCTTTCCCAGACATGTGACATTTGATTACTTCTTGGGTTTTATGAGGCCCCATCCTCCTTGTAAGAAAGGAGGAACCATAACAACACACAAAAGAATAGCTATAGTAGGGTAGGATGGGAAATACTTGCTTGGTGATTCTTTGCTCAATAAGCAATCATTAGTCCTATCTCTCTTTGGGGCTCTAAGAAGGGTAGATCATTGATAACACCCTTCTACTTAATGCTGCTTTGGTATGGGACTTCATTAGTCATCTTTTCATCACTGTGATAGAATGCATGAGACAATAGTTTTAAAAAGAAGAAAGGTTCATTTGGTTCCTGGTTTCAAGTGCTTAAGTCTACCATAATATGAAACTCATGGTAAAAACAAAGCAGCTTGTGTCTCCTGGACACTTCTTGGTCCAAATGAGTTGGCAATCAAGAGCAATCATCACTTCTCTTTGCCACAGAGACCATCACAGAAAAACACTGAAATGACTAAGGTAATGCCACCTTATTACAGCCTTTATTCTAGGTCATCTACTCTGATCAACGTGGTTTTCAATAACTATCTTGCATGGGTCATTTAACCAGAACTGATTAAAATATAGGGAACAATTGATTTAGGAGTGCCTAGCCCTAATGAACACATTCACAACATAATTCTGCTCCTAAGTCTCAGGTAATATTTAAGAAGAAATATTGTAAGATCCAGAGGACCAAAATATATTCTAGAAATGACAGGGAAGTTTCTTCCATGATACCGCAACAATATGACTGCTTAAACAAGGTCTGAACAGGAACCACAGCAAAAAAACACACCACACTATATATATATATATCATATATATATATATATATATATATATATATATATATATATATATATATATGATATATATATATATATGATGAAGAGTCCAGGAAATTGAGGAGTGGGTATAGTGTCACAGGAAGAGTTGAAGAATACATAAGGAATGAAAGTAAATAATATAGCTATATTTGATTTTTTTAAGTTTATATGACACACACACACACACACAAGAGGAACTTTCACAAGTCCATTAAAAAGAGAAAAGGTAGTTGGGTAGCTCAGTGGTTAAGCACTTTCTGAGCAGGCGTGAAGACCAGAGTTTAGATCACCAACGTTCAAGTAAATAGTAGCTGGTCATGGACACTCTCCTGCAATTCCAGCCTCAGAAAGTAGAGAGAATGCATTCCCAGAGGACGCTAACTAACAAGAATAGACATACCTGGCTTTGATTGAGAGTCTCTCACTGAATGAGGTGAGAGGTGACTGAGGATGATTAATGGTATCAGCCTTGGACTTCCACATGCACACTTGAAAATAGAAAAGCAAGGAAAGAAGAGATTTGTTATAGCTCACAGCTATGGAGGTTCCAATCAGTGGTCAGTTGGACCCCAATGTCTTAAGCCTGTGGAAAGACATCATCATGGGAATGCACAGCAAAGATAGCAACATACCTTATGACATCCAGGGAACAAAAGCAGAGAAAGACAAAGGCAAATAGCTCTTAAAGGCACCCCCCCCCCATAAGATCAAACTTCAGGTTCTTAAGTGACGCTGCATCATCTCCCAAGAACATCTATGAGGATTAATCTTGTTGACCTGATTGGATCTGGAATCAGCTAGGAGGCCTCCAGGAGGGTCTGGAGGAAATTTCCAAGAAGGATTAACTAAGGGCCAAGACAGAGCCTTTCCAAGAGGGGGTGAAAGCTTCCAGAAGCCCAGATATAAATAGTAAAGCCTTGAAAAAAATTCATTTTCCATTTGTACCATTTCCTTCCTGATCATGCTCGCTCTCTGTCTCTCTCTCTCTGTCTCTCTCTGTCTCTCTATCTCTATCTATCTCTATCTCTATCTCTCTCTGTCTCAGGTTTGTTTGTTTTTTTAATGTGTCATTTGTTTGTCCATTTGCCAGGGCTGGGGTTGAACCCAGGGCTTTGTGCTTAAAAGACAAACAGTCTACAGCTGGAACAATCTCCCAGTCTCAATAACTGCATTAATTTTCCCTCTACTATATGTGCCCAGAACCTAGAAAAGGCTTAATTCTGCTTAACAACTAGCTCTACACGACTCAATTCCCCATCACATTTCCAACACTTACCTGTCCCTCAATTCCCACACCTCACATGAACACCATCTGCTCCCATCTTGGGAAATTACCTTCCATCACTCAAAGCCATCATGCATGGTGCATATTTATCTCTCCCTACACTTTCTTCTACCTAGGATCATCCCAGAAATGGACAACAGGACAAAACAGAGACTTTCAAATCCTATGCCTGTGACTGTGGTTCCCTGCCTTTCGAGGTAAATAATACTTTTCGAGAAGATGTCCATACATATTTGTTTATGTACAGCTGCTTCTGCACTGCTGGGGCAGCACTGAACAGAAGCTACTGAGACCATAGCAACTAATATATTTGCTTTAGGGCTTTTTACAGAAAATTGCTGCTAACCCTGAGTTCCAGCAAAAGCATCAGCTGGGGATGAGACAGACCTTAATATGAACCCTGCTCTGCTCGGCAGAGTGCATATGTGGACATTAATAAAACAGATGTGTGGATAGGTAGATAAATAATGATTATATGCATATATGTGTGTGTGTATGTGTGTGTATGATGGATATATATCATTGCTGATTGATGGACAGATGATAGGTAATAGAAACAATAGACAGATGATAGATACATGATAGATAATAGAATATAGACACACAGACACTAGATGATAGATAGGTAGATAGATAGATAGATAGATAGATAGATAGATAGATAGATAGCTGATTGGTAGATACATACATGCATACATACATACATACATACATAGCTGATAGAAATACATAGTCAGACAGTCAGACAGATAGATATAGATATGACAGACATATAAACAGCAAAGGTCCTTCCTTTACATTACCACTGAAAAGCCAAATGTCAATGGTGGGTGAGCAATGGAAGCAAGCAAGTGCTTCTTTCTTTATTTGTTTTATTAGTGCATATTAATTATACGTAATAATGGTTTTCATGGCCTCACCTAACCATGCATTTTGGTCATATTCACCATCATCACCCTCTCTTCCCCCCCCCACCCCCGTTAGCCCCACTGATCCCTTTCCTCTTCCCAACGGATCTCTCATCTCCTTTCTTGAATTTTGGTGACTCAGTGAGTTTCATTAGGGTCACTTAAGAAAGGTGCATGGGTGAGGGGTTATTCACAAGTACATGGACATCTTACCAGGGGTTACAAGACCAATATATATATATATATATATATATATATATATATATATATATATATATATATATATATATATCCTTTTCTCAGTAGTAGTCTGAATGAAAATGTCCCCCACAGGCTCATAAGTTGAGGAGTTATTCATAGGTACATGGGCAGCCTACCAGGGGCTACATGACTCAAGAAAATGTCTCTCCCTTTCCCAGTGTGGTGGATTGAATGAAAATGGGCTTATGGGCACTATTAGGAGGTGTGGCCTCATTGGAGTGGGTGTGGCTTTATTGGAGGAAGTGGGAGGCAGAGGCAGGCGGATTTCTGAGTTCGAGGCCAGCCTGGTCTACAAAGTGAGTTCCAGGACAGCCAGGGCTATACAGAGAAACCCTGTCTCAAAAAACAAAAAAATAAACAAAAACAAAAAAAAAAAAGATATACGGTCCCTCAATTATCACGTAGATATAACCCAAGTACAGTGCTTACTGAAATAAAAGTAGCAAAGGTCACCATCATTTCAATATGAATGTTTCTGACAAACCTACTGGGCAACACAGTTTTCAGCAGAACCAGGTAGAAGACGGGGAGGGGGGGTGAGAAAACGACTGAGAGCTGGCTGGAAACTATCTCCAGTGTGTAAACGGGGTGCTCACTGAGAGCTGGGGCTTCTGCATCCTCTTTGTACAATGTGGTCTCAGTCACTTGAGACTGAGACTTCTGTATCAGTGGATCTTAACCTTCCTCAACCTTTTAATAAAGCTCCTCATGTTGTAGGGACCCCCAACCATAAAATTATTCTTGTTGCTACTTCATAACTATAATTTTGCTACTGTCATGAATCATAATGTAAATATCTGATATGAAGAATATCTGACATGGGACCCCTGTGAAAGGGACATTCAACACACACACATACCCCCAAGGGGTCATGACCCACAGGTTGAGAACCACTATTCTGGCAGATGTCTTCCCTGGATTTGGTTATGTTTCCTTCTGTTTGTATGTGTGTGGTGACTTTTCCTGGAGAAAATAAATAAATAAATGTCTATTCACACCAATAAGAGAGAGACCAAATAAGAGATTATAGCTAAGTCCACATTACTGGGGTACTTAAAACTGTACTTCCAATAAAAGAGATGTCTGAAAATCAGCTGCACCCTGAAAAACCCAGCCCTGCCTGAACGATGCCTCCCTGGATCTCCCTGCATGACCTGCAGACAGCCTGAGCCACTTGACTGCTTAAAACCATGTCTCAAAATTTGAAAGGAAGGTGGTTAAAAATATGGATCCAGAGAGATGGTTCAAGGAATCAAGGGACTTGGAAAGTCCGAGGACCTAAGTTCAATCCCTGGGACCCATGTGGGAGACAAGAGGGATGTGCCTCCTGAGAGCTGTCCTCTGACCCCCACACATGTTAAGATAGGTGTGTGTGTGTGTGTTTGTGTGTGTGCTCGCGCGTGCACAGGTGCACACGAGTGCACGTGTTTTGCACACCATTTTGCACACGCAAAAATTGAAGCACATGTGCATACTGAGAGAGAGAGAGAGAGAGAGAGAGAGAGAGAGAATTAACTAAAGTATAGCAAAGAAAGATCTATAAGCCTATCAGTAGTTTACAGATATGTTATCAAACTTGTCTATTTTGTTTTGCTTTGTGTCTTAGAGTTTCCATTACTGTCATAATCGCCATGACCAAAAGCAACATGAGCAGGGAAAACTTTATTTCAGCTTACCTTGCAGTTCTATATCATAGCCTACCATCAAAGGAAGTCAAGGACAGAAACTCAAACAAGAACCTAGAGGCAGAGGCCAAGGAGGGATGCTGCTTACTGGCTTGCTTCTCGTGGGTTGCTCAGCCTGCTTTCTTATACCATGCAGGACCACTTGCTCAGGGATGGCACCTCCCACAGTGGGCTAGGCCCTCCAACACCAATCACTAATTAAGAAAATGTCTCAACAGTCTTCCCCATCAGGCCAATCTTATGGAGACATTCTTTCAATTAGAATTCCCTCTTCCCAGATATGTCTAGGTTTCTGTCCAGTTGACGAAATCCAACCATGGGACTTTGGAGGATTGTTTTGTTGTTGCTGTTGTGGTGAGGTAGTGGTGGTGTCTTATTTCCTTTTATTTGAGATAGAGTACCACTATGTAGCCCAAATGACTCAAACTCATGGTCTTAGTGCTTCAGCCTCCTTAGTCCTGGGATTATAGCTGTGAGTTACTATGCCCATCATTTATGGTTTTTGATGGTGCCAGCTGCAGTGATGGTAGTGGTGGTGATGGTGGTAGTGATGGTGGTGACAGTGATGGTGGTGGTGGTGGTTGTAGTAGTGGTAGTGATGGTGATATTATTTGTAGTGATGGTGGTGGTACTATTGCTGTTTTAAGATAGAGTCTTATGTAGCCCAGGCTAACCTGAAATTTGCTATGCAGTCACAAACAACCTTAAGCTCATGATCCTCCTGCTTCCACATTCGAAACATTAGGATTGCACACCTGAAACCTCACACCGCACCCGTTTTTTTCTTAATGGGCATGTCCTTTTTCTCACATATAGAGTAAAGTAAGAGTTGCCACACACTTAGAGTGGGTAATGATCAAACCGGAGCAATCTGTTTCTCCATGACGTGAACCTCAAAACTCTTCCTCTCCCATTATCTTGAAATCCATAATAAATGGTCATGGGCTGTGAGTACCAAAATGGAGCTAGATGAGAGGAATTAGGTCTAATGCACCCGAGAATGAGTTCGCTTTTATTGACTTGGGGTAGAACATTAATTCTGACCTGTCAAAGTAATAAAGCTAGTAAATGATGTTAGCCAAACACTTTCAAAATGAAATAAGGGAAGGAAGAGACATCCAAGTAGTGCCTAAGATCCAAAGCAAACAGCCAGCTCCAAGTTCATGCCTTCAGTGCTTATCCACTTAATCATTGACAGCCTTGGACATGGTTCTTCCATGAAGACAAGGGCTCCAAGCAAACACAAGGATAATGAATGTGAAAGACCATTATATTTAATATTCTAATATCATTAATGAAGCCTCAGCCAGAGAGCAAAGACTTTCCAATTTCATTATTTCCTGTTCCAAGACACACCATGAAATGGGCTTTCTAAATCACAGGGGCACATCCCAGCATCGCCCTCATTAAAATAATTCTATTTTATTTTTGGATCTGTTCAGCCTAAGCAAACGCTCTAAATATCTAAAACGTTAGGGAGAAAATGTTAGTGAATGTGTGAGTATCAACCTGCTGCCTACCATCTAACTATACTGAGAAGAACTGCCTTCAGAGTCTTCTTGGGTTGGGACTGGGGAGATGGTTCAGCAGTAAAGGATGCTTTGTGCCCTTACAGATGACCTGGGTTCAGCCCTCAGCATCCACACAGTGGCTGGGCCCTCCTGCATCACTTAACAGCCAGTCAAGGCAGTTCTCCACAGACTTGCTTACAGGCAATATGTTCTAGACAATTCCTCAGTTGAGACTCGCTTTTATTAGGTACCTCAAAGCTGTGTAAAGTTGACAGTTAAAGCTAACTAGAACAAAGACAATGTTCTTTGAAGCACCTAAAAATATTTGTTAGCTGTGCATAAAGAGTAGTCCTCATGATGTGTCAAAATCATGTCTGCTCTTGGAGGCAAGGGAACAACACTTTTTCCATACACTGAGGTCTCGGTCACTTGGGGCCTGGCTTTTGGACAATGGTCAGGTCTTATTCCCCAAACTTCCTATCATTCTCTAAGTGTCTTTAAAGAAGGCTTAGGAAACATCATCCAGGGAATTCAGCTATGTGAGATATCAAGAAACCAGGATGCTAGGTAAGAGTTCTAGAGCAGAGCCATACCCCAGCCCCTCATTGGGGGGTCCTAGCAAACATTCTACCACTAAGCCATACCCCAAACTCCTTACAGCAAGCTTGCAAAGTTTTTTCCTGTGTACGTTTGTGAATTCCAAGAAGCAATCACCACAGAGATTTTTCTGGTTCTGGTGTGATTAGATCACTTCGTCAAGAGGGCGGGGTCACTTCCTGCCATTTTCTCCCTGTTGTTTCGCTGCTGGCTGGCAACACAAGCAGGCTCAGTCTTAGAGAGCTTTCTTCCACAGCCCAGCACCTAACTATTGACGAATTGCCTAGACAATCTGTCCTGACCATTTATCCCCTGAAAGTATCATTCTTGACTGGATCATTTAATTCTCAAGCTGCCTTTGATGACTGAGCGAGCCATTTGACTTGCAAAGCTGATTACAAATTATTTTCTGATTACAGATTTATTTTGTTTGTGACAAAACGCTTCCCACTAATTGGTAAAATAATCTTGGAGGCACTTGCCTTCGAACACCTCATTTATTAACCTGCTGTAGATTCTCCCTCAACCATGTTTTCATCTTATTTTTTTATTTATTTTAAACACCTATTTGCAGGATCATTAATCTTCATCAATATCTCTAGAGCCTTTAAGAAACAACTGGTCTGGGCTATAAGGAAATAGATACCTAGTAAAAGTCCTGAGACTGAGAGATGGGGGCTTTCAACAGAGAGAAGGTAGAAGACATGGTAATCTAAGGAGGGAAGAGGGGGTCATGGGAGAAGAGAGTTTAAATGGGAGAGGGGAGATGAGGGAAAGAATGAATAAGACAGGATAGCTAACACTAAAGACTTTTTGAAAAGCCATATGGGTACCTACTACTGTAGAAGTTTCCTAAGATACATACATATACGTATAAAAAGAGTCTAAATCAAATTACCCTATAACAAAGGCCTATAACAAAATTACCCTATAACAAAAATGCCTCTTCTAGACACCACAGGAGAACAAATAAAAAGCCCAGGCCTGGGAATAGGTTACTTCTATTGGGCACATTGGCCAGTAGGGTTATAATCGGAACCAATTGTTGATGCTATCAGCTAACTTCCAGAATATTATAATTGGAACCTATTGCTGAAGATGCCATGTACTTGAATCATAGAACGTGGAGAACTAAGGCTGATGCTAACTTGGAAACTTGATCCATACTGGCTGTTTTCCATAGTGCTGGAAGGTGCTGTGCACACGACCAGAGGAGAAAAGTCATCATCAGTCTCACTCAGTGTGAACCCTTGGGAGCTACAACAACAACTGGCCTGGGGAGTTATGCCTGCTGATACGATGATGGCACAGATGTTATAGGAGTGACCATACCCTCTCTGATTGGATTTAAGAACTGCTCCATAAGATGAAACAAATATTTGGCATCATTAATGGGACCAAAACCCCATGCACTCTGATATGTCATAGACCTTAGGAAAGTACCTACTACTATTACTCTGCTAAATGATCATAGTGTTAAAGCAATTCCAAATGGCTCAGTGGTACAGCCATATATTAATGCTTCTCTCAGCCCTCATCAAAGAAACATATTCTTGTAGTAAACAGCAACTAACAAAGAATTAATAAAATGTTTACCTAAGACATAGAGGCTATCCTGGGCTACATAGTGAGATCTACCTTAGGTGGCGGTGAACCCCAATTGACAATAGATCCTCCATCTTGCTGACTAAGTTGTTGGTCGGGGAACAACAGAATGTCCTCTCAACTTGAACTACAATGGGAGATGGAAAATAATGTGAATCACTGATGACCAATGGGGAAGTCCATCCTTCATTTGCTACTGGCTATCAAAATCAATACGAGACATATTAGAAAGGGCAGTGAGAAAGTATTTAGAAAATATTCACATATTTCAGCAGTATTGATAACTGAGAGGTGTGTGTATGTGTCCATGCATATATGTGTTGTTGAGGTTAGAGTCCAGGGCCTTCCACATGTTAGGCAAATAATATACCAGTGAGCCATGTATACTCAAAGTCTTTCATTGGGCTGTTCTTAAAAGTGTTCTACCATTCAGTCGCATCCTTAGATCCCCCACTGAGAGTTTCTAAGCAGGTGTTCCACCTCTGAGCCATACCCCTAGCACCTTATTGGGGGATTCTAGGAAATGGCAGCACATATCCAGAACAAGCAAAAGGATCAGGAGTTCATTCTTAGCTGCCTAGTAATTGAAAGCCAGCCTAGACTAGTACAGGCTCTGCCTCAAATATATTGGAAGAGAAGATGGAAGACTGGAGAGATGGCTTTGTAGTTAAAAGCATTTGATTCTAAAAGAAAGAAAGAAAGAAAGAAAGAAAGAAAGAAAGAAAGAAAGAAAGAAAGAAAGAAAGGAAGGAAGGAAGGAAGGAAGGAAGGAAGGAAGAAAGAAAGAAAGAAAGAAAGAAAGAAAGAAAGAAAGAAAGAAAGAAAGAAGAAAAGAAAAGAAAAGAAAAGAAAAGAAAAGAAAAGAAAAGAAAAGAAAAGAAAAGAAAAGAAGACTCATTCCCAATATTTCCCAGTATCCACTTTAGGTAGCTAACTGCCACCTAATTCTGGCTTCCTTGGGCACCACACTCATGCATACACACACACACACACACACACACACACACAGAGAGAGAGAGAGAGAGAGAGAGAGAGAGAGAGAGAGAGAGGAAAAGAAAGGATTTTTATCTCATTCTTATCTCCAGCTCTACTTGGCCAAAGTTCATGTCAAGTTGACTTTCATTCATTTACCCTTTGGGAACTAGTTCAAGCCAAGTTCTGTTAAGAAGACATCTTTCCTGGTAGGCTGTTGTACTCATTGCAAAGGCCTTTCCTGGATCTGGCAGGGAACTGCCTATAATTATCCTTAATGTACTCCTGGAGCAAAGATACGCACATTAAGAGCCAAAATAGAAGGTTAACTACAAACTGTGTAGTAATGCAATTACCTCCCAATTATCCTTTCCAACACTTAGGGAATGAATAGGAGACATTAAGCCCAATTCTGCAGGAGAGTCTCTGGGTTTTGCCAATGGAGTGGAGGTTGGGAGGGGCAGAAGGTAGAAGATCAATCAGTGGATGCTGGTGATAATGAACTTGGGGTGATGGCAGCACTTTGACATAATTATCCTTATTTTATAATTATCCTATTTTCTAGTTTAGGTTTTGTTTTGCTGTTATTTTTTTGTTTATTGAGTCAGGGTATCACTAGTACTGGCCATTCTCAGACTTACAGCAATCCTCCTGCCTCTGCCTCTCAAGTTATGGGATAACAGCTGTGATTCCCTTTAGCCTATGATGTTGGACTTCCTTCACTTTCTTCCATTTGTGGCCTGGGGTGATATCTAAATGGGTAAAGGGCTTGTAGAACAAGCAGAGAGCTGAGTGCCACACCCAGAACTCTTTTAGAGACAGATACAACAGTGTGCACATCAATAATGTCAGCACTCCTGTTTTGAGGTGAGAGGCAGAGACAAAATCCCCAGACACTTACAGACCAACTACATATATGGAGTTTCAAACAGCATGGAAGGCAAATGCCTGAGATTGTCTTCTCATCTTCAGCACACATTATGGCACATGCATACCCACACTCAGAGAGAGACAGAGACAAAGACAGAGAGACAGACAGAGAGACAGACAGAGAGAGACAGAGAGAAAAAGAGAGAGGGAGGGAGAGAGAGAGAGAGAGAGAGAGAGAGAGAGAGAGAGAGAGAGAGTTTTAACTCTTCCAGTGCTAGTCATGTGGCTCAGCAAGTAAATGTGCTCCCTGCCGAGTATAACATCCTGAGTTCCATCCTCAGGTCTCACACCATGTAGAGGGGAGAAAGCAACTTCTGCAAGTCATTTTCTGACTTCTACATGCAAGCCATAACACATGTGTGCTCATACCCATACACAGGCACAAACAAAAAAAAATGTAAAAAAGATTCTTCAACCTGTATTCCACTAAAGGTAGGCTAGGTGAACAGCTAGCACACGGATCTGTTGCAAAGTTCTTCTGTAAAATGAACATTTTCCCCTTAAAACCTATATCAAAAAAGTCAGTTAAGATTCCAGAGGTGAGCATCTCATCTAACATTGAGCTAGTCCCCTGGGGGTGGGAATGAATTCAGAGGGTTGATTTCCTGTCCAGGATGCTGTCATGAGACTTTTCCAGGAGAGATGTTAGGAAATAACCTATGCATCCCAGATACAGAGGACACACAGACAGGAGAAAGTACAATCTAACCTAGCATAACCTGGTCAACCAATGAGTTTATTAGGGTTCCTTACAATGAGCAAGGGTGAGGAGTTACTTACAAAGCATAAATGATTTATTTGGCATAGGATCTTTCCTAAGAAAACAAGTACTGAGGCTGCAGAGATGTTCTGTGGCTAAGAGCACTTGCTGTTCTCGCATAGGGAATAAGTTTGGTTCCCTGAACCCCCATCAAGAAGCTCAGAGCCGGCCGGGCGTGGTGGCGCACGCCTTTAATCCCAGCACTCAGGAGGCAGAGGCAGGCGGATTTCTGAGTTCGAGGCCACCCTGGTCTACAAAGTGAGTTCCAGGACAGCCAGGGCTATACAGAGAAACCCTGTCTCAAAAAACCAAAAAAAAAAAAAAAAAAAAGAAGCTCAGAGCCACCTGTAAAAGCCAGCTGCAGGGGATCCTTCTTCTGCCCTCCTCAAGTATCCTCACACATGTGTACACACATGCATACCCGCGCACACATGCACATGCACACAGACACACATATAAGTTAAATAAGTATTTTTTTAAACAAGGGAGGGAGGGAGGGAGTGTTGAGTGGATGCTAAGAGTGAACATGATGGAAGAGCAGCAACCTGGGAATAGAGAACATTTGGGTACCAGCTTCACCAACATCTACATCCCTCTGATGTCACACAGTCACTCTATCAAGCAGGTCTTTAGCAACTGCAGCAAAGAGCCCATATCTTTAATGATCAGCTTCACTTTGTAACCTCTTTCTCATTCTCTTCCATCCATTAGCAGACATTATTCTTTAATCTAAGCCATGTCGAGCCGGGCCTGGTGGCGCACGCCTTTGATCCCAGCACTTGGGAGGCAGAGGCAGGCGGATTTCTGAGTTCGAGGCCAGCCTGGTCTACAAAGTAAGTTCCAGTACAGCCAGGGCTATACAGAGAAACCCTGTCTGGAAAAAACAAAAAGAAACAAACAAACAAACAATCTAAGCCATGTCTGCTTTGTTAACATTGGCTGATATGAATATAAATTGCTATTAAACAAACCACTGCCAAATGCGGGGGCTTACAAGAACAAGTTTCATGTGAGCTGCAAACCTGGAGAAATGGCTCAGCAGTTAAGAGAATGTATTTTTCCAGAGGACCTGGGTTTGATTCCCAGCATCTACATTAACATCTCACAACAGTCCATAACTCCAGTTCCAAGTGCCCTCTTCTGACCTTCGGGGACATTGGGCACACACATGGTGCACAGCATACATTTGAGAAAAGCCCTTATATACATACATAAGATAATGTTTTTTAAGTTTCGTATGTAAGTATCTACATATACATGTTCACGTATATGCATGTGTGTGCACACATGTTTGTGTCATTCTTGAGGAAACATCTACTTTGTTTTTTGAGGTAGAATTTCTCACTGGGCTAGAGTTGCCAAGTAGGTTAAACTGCGTGTCCATCATGTCCCAAGGACCCACCCATCTCCACCTCCCCAGTGCTAGGGTTATAAGCACACATGCAATGGGTACTACTGATTAAACTCAGCTCCTCATGCTTAGAAGGTATTCTACTTTCATCTCTGTTGCTATGGTAACATACCCTTACCAAAAACAACATAAAGAATAACAGGTTTGTCTTGGCTCAGAATTCCAAACTAAAGTCAATTATCATAAGGGAGTCAAGACAGGACCTGGAAAGAGCGAGGCACCTCACACCCCTAGTCAACAGCAAAGAGAAATGAACTCATGCATACTTGAGTGTCTGCTTGTGTTGAGAAGCTCTGCACATAAGCATGGTCACCAACATACAAATTTATACACATGTGCATGTACACACATGCATACACAACATACACAAAAGGGTCTGTGTGCTTAATCACCACCAGTGGGGTAATGCCACCACATTCCACTTACCAGGGACTTTCCCAACTAGATCCCATCCCAGATTCACTCCTTTTGGGGCAGTGTCACAGCCATATTAATTTCTGGTTTCTAAGCCCCCCCTAAAGAGCTAAAATCAGGCCTGGAGTGGGCATTGCAGTGAACCAGAGTTCAGTCTCCATCACAGTCTCCATCTGGTGGCTCAGAACTGCCTGTGACTTCAGTACTAGGACACCCAACACCTTCTTCTGGCTTGTACAAGCACCTATATGCATGTGTGCACATAGACACACACATATAAACTTTTGTTGTTATTGTTGTTGTTGTTGCTGCTGCTGCTGCTGCTGTTTTCAAATTAGAGTTGCTCTATATAGAGCTGGCTGTCCTGAACTTGCCTCTCAGTAGCCCAGGCTAGCCTCGAACTCACAGAGATCTGCCTGCCTCTGCTGGAACTAAAGGCATGCACCACCATCACCTGGCTTACAAACATATTTTTAAATACAAAATTACAAAAAAAATTAATTCTTTTTTAAGAAATAATAAGCTGAATTCCCAGCATTGCTTGCTATGCAATACTCAGAACTGATGGCCACCAAATATTGGGCAGGAAAATGGTCAGCATCGTTAAGGGATAGATTTCAACTGGGAGAGAAATCTCACCATCAGGCCTTCTGCACAAAGAGCAAAGAGGAGCTTAATCCAAATAGGTCTCAACCCAGAAGCACCAAAACAGCGGAGCAACCACACGCCTACTCCAAATGGAGAGATGCCCAGGCTCCATCAGCCGCTTTTCCAAATGCCCTGGGAAACTGCAGATGCTGCTTATAACAAAGCCAAACATGACCCCAACACACATACACACACACACACACACACACACACACACACACACACACACCATTTATAAAGCCAGTTGCCCCCATTTTCTTTGGTGTAATTTATTGTTCAGTAGGTATCAATACTATGACAGTCAGCCCCGCAGACATTTTCCATTTTAATAGTTAGCATGAAGTACTGCGTTATTGATCCTACACCACTAAATAAAAAACTTGTTTGTTAGAGGGAACATGAAATGGCTTTTAATGGACACAGCCAAACACCTGCTACTAGTTAGGGAAGAAAAATAACCTTGCCACCATGGGGACACTTGGAAATGGACTAAATGGACTTGCTGTGCTGTTGCTGGAGACGTGTGAAGAACTCTCTATTTATCCCAGATAGGGCATGCAGACCAGAGGAAACATTTCATCTAAGTTCAACCAGATGAAGCTATGAGTAATCCAATCATTGGGATCACTCACAGGATCGTGGACCAATAATCACCCAAAATAATGACATCCTAACATAGGAGATGACCTCACAGAAACGTAGGGAAGTCCCACCTGCACTCTAACCCTCATCCAAGTATTCCAACACATCCCAAGACCTGAAGAGCGAGAAATGGCTTAAATTTCAGAAAGGATCCTGTGACTCCTCCACTCCCACTGCTTCTAGAAAAAAAAATTTAACAGCTCCGTTAGTTACCATCATTGCCTTCCTGCTCAGAAAGGAAGGTGTCCTGGGACGCAGAAGCCCAGAAACCACGAAGCTCGGAGGTGAGACAGCATTCTAAGGGAGGGGTATCGTGAGACACAGGAGCCCAGGAACCACATAGCTCTGAGAGGAAGCCTCCTCAGCAACGGCGATGCAGCTTCCGGGCGAGGGGATCCTCAGCTACCCTGAGGACTCAAGAGCCTCAGCCCTGCTCCTCTTCTTCACTGTTCTTCACTGCTTCTGGGCTTCTTCCAACCACAGTCAAATCAGGCAACAAGTTTCATAAAAGAGATTTATAATGGAAGGACCCAGGTTGTGAAAGGATGAATCCAGGAATGGCTGACTCTGCAGGGAACTGAGCAGACACAGCCTTTATATAGGGTTTCTTGGGGGGCGGGGGGGGGGGGCGAAGCTTTCTAGGGCAGAGATTTCCAGGATGAGGATTGGTGGGATTTCAAGTCCTGAGCTTGGAGGAGCTCTCAAGGATTGGTGGGGTTTCCTGTTCAGACTTTTCACTTAAAATTAGCATAATCTGGGGAGGGTCCTATTGAGGGGCAGAAGATGACCTCTGTGATAGTTAGAGACTGGAAACACCTTTATGAGAATTAGGGAGACCTGAGGGAGGGAACGGGCTGCTGAAGCTCCTCAGACTGGGCCTAGCCACTTACCTGCCTTAGGGATTTACAAAGTTTACAAAGGGACTCCAGCTCCCTGGTGTTTGAGGTGTGAATAGCCAACAACCACAAACTACTATTCTGTTTATTGTGTTGCCATGACTGCAGAGCCAGGTATTCTGGAGGTCCACATAGCAATTTCTGCTGGAAATGGCAAAGGCCGTGTGATACACAGAGGAAAATGCCATACTACTGCAAGCCCTGAAATGCTCTTCCTTAAGAATTATTGGTCTTCTTGGAAAACAGGAAGTAACTTCTAGAAACATTGGAAGGTTAAGACTCGTTTTGAGAATAGGAAACAGGACTACTGACCAGGTGTCTTAGTAAGGGTTACTATTGCTACAATGAAACATCATGACCAAAAGCAAGATGGGGAGGAAAGGGTATCTTTAGCTGACATTTGCCAAATGTAGCTTACATTACAAATTGTAGTACATCATTGAAGGACGTCAGGATAGGAACTAAAGCAGCACAGAAACCTGGCGGGAGGAACTGAAGCAGAGGCCATGGAGGGATGCAGCTTACTGGCTTGCTCTCCATGGCTTGTTCAGCCTGTTTTTTGTTTGTTTGTTTGTTTGTTTGTTTGTTTTGTTGGGTTTTGGGGGGGTTTTTTTTGTTTTTCGAGACAGGGTTTCTCTGTGTAGACCTGGCTGTCCTGGAACTCACTCTGTAGACCAGGCTGGCCTCGAACTCAGAAATCCGCCTGCCTCTGCCTCCCAAGTGCTGGGATTAAAGGCATGCGCCACCACGCCCAGCTCAGCCTGTTTTTTATAGAACCCAGGACCACCAGCCCATGGATGGAACCTCCCACAATGGGCTGAGACCTCCTCTATCAATCACTAATAAAGAAAATGCCCTACAGCAAGATCCTATGTAGGCATTTTCTTAATTGAGATTTCCTCTCAAGTGACTTTAACTTGTGTCAAGTTCATATTAAAGAAACCTAGCACACTATGTATCAAGTGTGTGGGGGCCGTCTTTATCATCCAACATTCCCCTGGCAATCTTAAAATGCATGGATTGTACTCGAAGCAAAGTGCAGAAACCTAAGCTAAAGTAGGTGACCCATTTCTCATTTAGCAGCCTCCAGGGTTGGCAGCAGTTGGCTCCAGTTCACTGAGTTTAGGACTCTGGGCCAGTGTCACTACCATCCTCTTGATCTCTTCCACAGGCCCTACCTTACTTTTCCTGGTGCTGTGATAAGATAATATGACCAAAGCAACTGAAGGGAGAAAGGGCTTACTTGAGTTCGGTGGTTCATGGTTGTGCATGCTGTCGTGATGGCAGAAGTCAGAGCATCAGGATCTTGAAGTAGGTAGTCACAGAACATCCATCATCAGAAGACTAGAGCAATGAAGCACACATGTGCCCAGCTTTGCTTTATGCTTCTATACAGTCCAGTGTCCCAGTCAGGGAAGGGGCCATCTGCCAAGAGATAACTCTTAGTAAAGAGGAAGGCAGTCAAGAAGGGGATCAGAGAAAGAGGAATAATTTTCTCACACAAAAGAAATATAATTCTCCCTACCCATTGCCATGGGAAGGAGATAATCTTCCCATACAACATATAGAGTGGTATGGTGGTTTGAATAAGAATAGGCCCCATAGACTCATGTATTTGAATGCTTGGAGCATAGAAAGTGGCACTATATATGAGGTGTGGCATTGTTGGAGTAGGTGTGGCCTTGTTAGAGGAGGTGTGTCACTGTGGGAATGGGCTGTGAGGTCTCATATTCTCAAATCTTTCCAATGTGGCACAGTCTCCTTCTGCAGCCTATGAATCAAGATACAGAACTCTCAGCTCCTCCAACACTCCATGTACCCCACCATCTCAATAATGGACTAAACCTCTGAAACTATAAGCCAGCCCCAATTATACTTTTCCTTTATATAAGAGTTGCCATGGTCATGGTATCTCTTCACAGCAATGAAACCCTAACTAAGACAATTGTGTATATAAAACAGCCTCCCTCAACCAGAGCCATCTATCAAGTGAAGGCCATTCTTTGCGCAATAACATGTTTTTCTGACTATTCTAGTCAAACAATACCGACTTTTATGAGATACTTTGTATTTTTGGTGAGGAAACAAAATGTGAGAAAGGGTACTAGAGGGAGAAATTGTCTGTGGACCCTATCAAAAAAATGGCCTCAGAGACCTCTTGGTGGCCTTCCAGTTTTAGATATGCCCCCTTTCCCAAAAAGGTGCTTTCTGCTTCAGTTAATGTCTATTTTCACCTCCTCTGAGGCTTCCCTGTCTTTGTTCCCAGTTCCTCAATTTCCCATTCACCTGGGCAGCTAGCCCACAGTGCAGATCCTCCTGTGACACAACCCACCATGGGTGGGTCTTCTCATCTCAATCAACATAATCAAGATAACCTTCCACAGGCTTGCCTAGAGGCCTATCTCATAGATAATTCTAGATTCTGATTCACAGAACCATAAGGCCTCCGACAAGGATGCATCTGCGATTTTCAGATCTGGGCATTAGAGAAGCATAACTGTTATCGTTTAAATCTTAAATTTGTCCCCAGGGACTTACAATTTAAAGGAATGTTCCCCAACTCCTGAGCTTTAGAGGAATAATTGGAACATGATGAGCTGATTCATCAATAGATTTTGTGAAGTTATTTTCTACAAACTAAAATGTTCCATCTTATGGGTAGATTCTCAAGACTTTGGAAGTACATGAAATATATAAGGCCTAGGAAATTAAATAAAACTCACAAGGCTCAGGAAGCTCCTGAAACTTACAGGATTCACAAAGCCCCCTCCCCAAGGTTGCATAAGCAGTAACAATTGGTAGGGATGGGAGAGTCTGTTCAGTGGAACTGCCTGTAAGTCATAAAGGGAGCTCCAGAGATCTCATCCATGATAAAGTGGTCTTTTGGCCATGTAATTGTCTTTGAGCCACCCATGTTCCTATTAATAACACCTCACCTATACTTCTGCAAGTAACCTTAATAGACTGACTGTTTAACTAACCTATATACTTAGGTAGATCCATTTCTTTGATCTGCCCTTGGTGCCCTATCTGGAGTGAACAATGTCTAAATCTTCCCAGGAAAAGTCACACAACAATAAGTTAATCCACTGATATATGATGAACTCATACAATTATTTGTATGGGTTAAAAGATAGGTGTGTTTGAAAAAAAATAGGTCACTTAGATATGCGCCTTAAAGGTACCTATGGTCCCCACAAAAATCTTTCTCTCTCACACTTTGCTCCCTGACCATCATGAGGTGAACAATTTCCTCCAGCACCATGATATTCTTTCTTGACTCAGACCAAAGCCAAAGATCCAAACAATCTTGGTCCCTAGAAATCTCCAAAACCATGAATCAAAGTCAATCTTTCCCCTATTAGGTTTCTTCTTGGGTAAGTACCCAAGTTTCACAGCAACAAAATGTTAACTGGCACTGTGCACATGTGTGGAAGCATCAATAGACCACAGGTCTTCAAAGAATAACCATCCCGGTTGCCTCTCTAGAATCTTGGAGGGAGTAACAAACTCCCCAAGGCAGTTCAAGGAATAAATAAATGAAAGTCACTAAGCATCTCTTTGCCACTAACTCAGAAGAGGTTGACCAGATGACTACTTTGGGTTAATAGGCAGATACCAGGATTGTTTGAATAAGACAGATAAACAGCCCAGGACATACAAAGCATACATGATACACAAATATACCTTGGCAAAGGAGGAACTTACTTCATTTTATTAAATCATTTGAAGTGCAGTTAGAAACTGTAATGTTCCTCTAACTGTGAGAGCTGTCACTCCACTGATGGCCAGGGTTAACTCAGCTGATTGGCTGGCTAAGTGAATGTCCCTGTTACCATTTTTAACATCAAAGCCTGGGTGGGTTTTGGCAGCCCTAACAAACTGGGCTGTTACTCATCCTAAATAGGTCAATCTTTAAGACAACTAATAAAAAGAAAGAAAAGAAAATTATTCATTGTAGCCACATTAAGAAGAAGAAATACAGAGGTCCAAGTGATTCCCCAAGTCCATCTTTGAGGTCATGACATGAGGTTCAGTTTTAAATAGAGGATAAAAGAAATGCATAGCTAAGCCGCCCTGGTCACAGTGTGATTCTGCTCATCACTGATCCACCATTGTCCTGGCTACAATACTAGTGGTCTGTCAAGCTGTGAGAACTATGTTTAATCTCTTCCCAAGTGAGCAATTCTCTTTCTCACTTGGACCAGGCTGCAGATCTTCCCTTCTCCAACTTAATCTTCCTGGGGAAAAACCAACTTCTTAGAATTCATTGTCTCAATAGTCTCAAGGCTAAAGAAGAGTATCTCTCCTTAGAATACCATCCTTCCTGCCAAGATGGCTGTAGCTCCTCCCTCACCACTACATGTACATCATCCCCAAAGCTGTGTGCTCCATCATAGATAGTAGCCTTTCTCAATACAGACAACATTCTTCGGCTGAGGGCATATAAGCAGCGGTATTACCATGCCAAATAGAACTGCCAAAGAGGATCTCAATGTCCTTCTGCAAAATAAGAGATTAGCCAAGCTTCCCAGATAAAGACATGTCCAAATGAGGTACTGTGTGTAGAAATCTTTATTTCTACAAATTTTAAGATTTTTTTTGGAGTGGGTAGTGGGGTGTGTGGGTGTGTGTGTGGGTGTGTGTGGGTGTGTGTGTGTGTATGTTTTCATAGAGGCGAGAAGAGGGAATTTGGATCCCCTGTTACTAGGGTTTATAGGCAGTTGTGAATCAGTGGGAACTAAATTCTGATCCTCTGTAAAAGCAGAAAGCACTTTTAATTGCTGGGCTGTCTCTTTAGTCCCATAACATAGTATTTTTTTTTAATGGAAATTATTTGTATGGGTGTTTTGCCTGCATGTGCATGCAGTGCTGGTGAGTCCATAAGGAGGCACTGGACCCTCTAGGACTAGAATCCCAGACAGCTGTGAATCACCATGTGGGTGCTGGAAATTGAATCTGGTCCTCTGGAAGAACAGCAGCCAGTGCTCTTAACTACTGAGCCATCTCTTGAGTCCCCCATGAAACAAAAATTTACAACCCAATTTGATAAGGTTCATCCTGTCACCTGAGAATAAAGTCCTGCCTCTAGGTGCACTTCCAAGCTCACAGCCATGATGAAATAAATGTTCAACCTAAGAGAAATTACTTAGACACTGAGCACTTTGCATGCAGACCTGGAAGAGAAATGTATCAGTTTTATTAGAGCCATAGAGGGTTTCAAGTCCTTTCTTCAACCTGGCATTTACCAGCAAGCAAGCAGAAGCAGGAGTAGAGAATCAAGACTCTTCCTGTTTATTCCAGTGCACACTGCTTTAGTGAACTGAAACAGAGAGCCACTGGGTTGGAGAGATGACTCAGTGGTTAAGAATGTCTCTCACTCTTGCTGAAGACCAGAGTTTAATTCCCAGCATCCACATAGACAATCGCCAGTAACTTCAGTCCTAAGGGATTTGACACCTTCTTCTGAACTCCACAGGCACATGCTCACACATTTGCATAAACTACACACAAACACACACACACACAATAAATAAGTAAATAAAGAAATATAAAATTAAAAACAAAAACAGGGGCTGCAAAGTTGCAACCATTGCTCCTGATATAGACTTCTGCTTTGCATCTCAGCATATGAGGTTTCAAGGTTGTGGAGGACATCTAAGGAAGTGACAAGCTCTAATTTGCAAATGTTCTCGCATTAACAATGATGTAGAGTGTCTACCTGCCCTGTTCTCTTTACACATAGCTGCAGTGACTTGCCGCCGGCTTGCCTGCTTCAACAAGGTATCCACGACAGCTCCCTTGTCGGTGCAGAGCCAAATCTGTAGAGAATGTCATCTGATTTGACAAACTGACAAGACAGGGCTGTCAATCTCTCGGACTGGTAAGGAGCTGCTGAGACTGACAAGTGCTACAGGTCACCATGAATCTGACGGGTAATATGCTTTAGCTGCTGACAGCTGAGAGAGCTTCCCTCAGATGGTTCAAAGCCTGCACATTTATCACCTCAACTGGCCTTAGAAGTGTGTACAGTTGACTGACACGTGGGTGTATCTCACCCGGAGGATGACAGGTTTTGCAAAGGCTTTTGAAGAGCCTACCTCCCTCCAATAATGAAGTGCCAAGACTGTCACCACTAGACGTCACCTCTGGCTCACAGGATACGCTCCACAAACTGCCCTGAGTCACAGACAGGCAGCATGTGAGGCCTGAAGGGACCCTTAGACACCCTTTAACCCAGTTCCATGAACAAAGAACAATATCCAAGAGTAGAGACCTTCGGGTCAACAGACACAATTAATAATAATCATGAGCAGGAATTTCCTTCCAGTTACATTATGTCAGAAATAAGCTTGGTCACCCTCAGCCCAATATACACATTCGAATCTTCTAGGTGTTTTAAAGAAATCTCCATCTATTCTCCTGACAGCTTTGGTAATAATGTGCTTCTCTCTGTGTGAGCAGTGATTACTGCAGAGGCTCATAACTGGTCCAATTGTCGAGAATAAGTGACTACGGAATAAATTCTAAATGAGACACAAAGAGGCCGGGCTCGGTAGTTAGGAGCACTTGCTGCCCGTGCAGAGAACCAGACTTCAGTTCCCAGCACCTATGTCAGGTAGCTCAGGTAGTTTATAATTGTCTGTAACTCCAGCTACAAAGGGATCGGATGTCCTCTTCTGAACTCCTCAGGCACTGGCATGTACACACACACACACACACACACACACACAAATAAAACTCTTTTATATGGGACACCTATAAAACTTCCTTTCAAGTCTCAGGGAACACTGCAGTATGTGGAGGTGCAGAAAGAATGTAAATGACGTAGGAAAGGAAAGAACGGCATGGAGCACTGTCCCCTGCATGGGACCTAAGCATTGCACTTTTCAACGCTCAGTCGTGATGATTACCTGCATGAGACCTACACCCGATTTGGCCTGCCAACAATCCATCATGGATGTTGGAGGGACTGACTAGGTTTCATCCTTCCTGAAGATGTATAACTAGTTAACAGTTGCCGAGAGAAGGAAAAATATTCTTTTACTATAACCACTGATGAGATGTCCATACTTCTATAAATATTCCCTCACCCATGTTCCTGTAAGCAAAGCTAATGAAATCCATTGGATCACCAAAAGAAAAAAGGAGAAAGAAAAAAAAAAGACATATCTATGTCACACATATTTTCTCAAGTACAGAACCTACATTTAACTATTTATACATGCTCACATACAGATATAAACACCTTGAGGTTTATAGCCTGACCCCCTTTCCTCTCTACTCCCTGCTTCCTGGTCCACCGACTTCTTGCTCATATGTGAGCCAGCAGCTCCATGCTCCTGCCATTACAGCTGAAAGCCATGTCTTCTTTGCCATTATGGACCACAACCCTTCAAACTGTGAGCAGAAAAAAAAAAAAAAACCCTTCTCCCTTCAGTTGGTCACAGGGATGAGAAACAAACAGTTGCTTGACTTTTGTCAATTTGACACAGACCTAGACACACCTAAGAAGAAGGAAAAGCAACTGATGGATTGCCTCCCACAGACTGGACTGTGGCCACGTCTGCAGAGCATTTTCTTAATTGATAATTAATGTAGGAGGCCACAGCCGACTGTGGGCAGTACCATCCTTAGGATAAAACAATTGACCTGCTTCACAGCAGCCTCCTTTAGGACACACTGCAAAATAAAATGGGGTTCAACTGTAGGCCAGGTCACCAGTGCTTTTCTACTCTTCTAGGAGTGGAAAGTGCCCTGGCCAGGCAGAACAGTGGCAAATGTAGCTGAGCAAGCCCGAGGAAATAAGCCAGTAAGCAAGCATCCTTCTACAATCTCTGCTTCAGATCCTGACACAAGATCCCTACCTTGAGCTCCTGCTCTGACTTCCAATAATAATGGATTGTAATCTATAAAGTAGAATAAACTCCTTCTTATCGCAAATTGCTTCTGGTCATGATGCTTTCCACAGCAACAGAAAGCAAGCCAGAACCATAACAGAACTTAGCATCGCACAAAGGACAGTAGCAGACGAAGGGCAGATTGAGACTCTCTTGAGCTAGGCTACTGCAAGCCCTACATCATCACCAGTGGCTTTCAAACGGTACTTTGAAATCCTGGAGCATCTCAGTGACTTACATGGAGTTACCCTGCAGGTAGAGGTTACATATTAGAGTGCTAGCTCACCTGTTGAAAGGCTCTGAGCTGAGTCTAGAGAAACAATAGCTGAAGAAAGGGTAAAACTGAAAAAGTTCTTGAGAAACCCCTGCCTCTGTGGCCTGTCTTGAGCCAGGATGTCAGTAAGTATCTATGACCCCCACAATTAGACATCAGCAACAGAACAATGAAACAGTCCCACCGAAGTCAAACTTGGAAAACCAATGAGTCTATTGTGCTTACATACAGAGGATACATGTGGGGTAACAGGGATCACACAAAGGCAGCTACATCACCAAAAACCCACTCAGCATGGGTGACAACCCATGAAATCTGCATAATTGAGCTCACTGATTTGTAGCTAACTTGGCCAGAGTCTCTTCTCCTTAGAAATTGTACACTGCTTGTATAGCTTCCTAAATCTTGTAAGTTTCAGGAACTTCCTAAGACTTATGAATTGGTTCACATTCTGAATCTTAATGGGTCTCCCTGTTCAGTCTAATTTGCAGAAAAAAATCCATACAACTCTGAGTATCTCCCCTAGGATGCTGCCCTCAGCTAAGAAGGTGTTTGCTCAAAAGTAGAAACCAGCTTGGGTGCTTTGTTTTTTTCATGAGCTGAGCTCAGACACCAGCCAACTGCACATTAGCTGAAGTGTCACATCAACACAAGCACATAAAACTGAAGAGTTACAAGATTTCCTTTGCCTTATTCAAAAAGACACTGGAGAAAGTCAATTTTATTGCAATAAATCTCATCATGAACAAATGGCTGTCATATATCCACATGATAAATCCAGTGATTAGCAACTGTTTCTACCATTTATTGGGCCAATGAGAAAGACATAATTCAGAGCCGATGTGTGGACTGTTGTGTAAGAAGGGAGGTCTGCAATCTTTTTTCTGAATAGTAAAGAGCTGCAAAGGAAACTGGGACTTTAGGATTTAATATATAGCTCAATTGATAGGTAGCTTGTGCAGAGCACATAAAACCTGTGCTTTGATCCCCAGCACTGCATAAATGGGGTGGTGGTACATGCCTGTAATCTTAGCACTTGAGAGGTAGAGACAGTTCAAGGTCATCTTTGGCTATATAGCAAGGTGATGGGGAGAGCAGAAGACAGTCATGGTGGCACATTCCTTTAATCCAAGCACTTTTGAGGCAGAAGTAGGAGGCTCAGGAATTTAAAGGCAATCTTGTTAGAAAAGCAAAACAGGCGCATTCCAAGCAACATTTTTCCATTTCCTGTAATTGATGGTTCTCCCAGGGAAACATGGCTTCTGTGTATCTATGTTCATCAGTTTGGCTCAGCTGTGACAAAAAACATCAGGATATCAACTGAAAAGAGGGGAGGTTTAGCTGTGCATGGTGTCTCACATTTATAATTTCTGCATGTGGAATCTGAGGCAGGAGGATGGCCATGAGTTTGAGGCCAACCTGAGTCACATGGAGAGTTTCAGCATAAGCTAGGCTATACAGAATAAGACCTTGTCTCAAAATAAGCAAATTAAAGAAGAAACAGAGGCGTTGTTTGGGCTTGTTTGTTTGTTTGTTTCTCATGGTTTCAGACCATAGTCTCTTGACTCCGTTGTTGCTAGGCCTGCGGTGAGGCAGACAGCATGGATGGTGTGTGTGGTGGAGTCAAACTGCTTACCTCACTGCAACCAGGAAGCAGAAAGAAAGAGAAAGAAGTGGGTGGGCATCTCATAACATACTTCCCCTAACTAGACCATACTTTCAAAAGTTTCCATTCACCCATTAAGCTATCAATCCCTGGGCTGCAAAGATGACTCCTCTCTTGCTCCTGTTGTAGAGGAAGGTTCAGTCCCCAGCACCTATATCTAGAAGATCACAACTGCCTATAACTCCAGCTCCGGAAACCCAACACCCCCTTCAATTCTCCAAGGTTATGCACATGCACACATAAATAAAATATCATCACACAGAGACACACATATAAACAAAAGTAAATCTTTATTTTTAAAAGCAGAGTCTTGCCAGGTATTGGTGGTGCATACCTTTAATATCAGACGTGGGCCACTAGAAGCAGAAGGATCTCCCTGAGTTCAAGAGCAACCTGGTCTACCTAGCAAGCTCTAGGACAGCCAGAGCCACATAGACCCTGACACACACATACACACACACACACACACACACACACACACACACACACACACCTGAGTCCAGTGAGATTCCTCCTCATTGAACCTTCTGAAGCCTAAACCTGTGAAGAAGCTGCAGCAGAGATAGCCTAATCGCAGTGATGGCTAAGCTTGATTGTCAGTGTGACTGGATCTAGAGATGCATCATGGTGCACGTGTGAACAGTCAGGAAGCAGAGAGAGATGCATACTGGCACCCATATCACTTCGTTTATCTCACTTCACTCAATCCAAGCCCCCCAGCCCATGCCATGATGCTACCCACACTCAGGATGCATCTTCCCTTCTTAGTCAATTGTCTCTGGAAACTCCCTTACAGGCATGTCTAGAAGCATGTCTCCTAGGTGATTCCAAACTCAGTCAAGCCAACCTCCAGCCTCCACACACGCATGTACATGCACCTATATACAAATATGTAAGCATAGGAAAACATGTATGTACACATACACTGGGAGGAAAAACTAAGACGCCGTGAACCTCATTTTGAGTGATTAAGCGTGTAGGCAAAGGCGACATTAAAGCTGTCAGAGAGAAGAACAGACAGGAGCTAACAATGGTAGCAGAGTTCCTAACCACATCAGAGGCAGGAGGAAACAGAAAAGAAGAAGGGAGAGAGTCTGCTGGGATGACAGATTAAGTAAACGCAGTAAAATTGAGAAAGGCATGCAGAAGCACACAGAGGGGACTTAATGACAGGCATGAGGGCTAGCAATCCAATTTCTCATCTCTGGGCTAGCAAGGCCCCCTAAAGAAGCCAGAGAAAGTACGGTGGAAGTGAAAATCAATGACTTAGCAAGAGACAACTTTCTAGGGTCTTAAAAATAAAATCACATCAAAAAAAGACAAAATAGATAGATCTTGGAGATGTTTTCCAACACCAAGGGTGGGAAGGAATGTTAGGAAACAAAGCAAAGATTGTGATTACAAACACAGGGACTGGATACATGGCTCCACTGTTAAGTGTTGGACTGCAGGCATGAGGACCTGAGTTCAGTCCCCAGAACCGCTGTGAAAAGCCTGCTGTGGTGCTGTAAATTTGCAATCCCAGTACTGGAAACAAAACAGGAGGATGCCTGGGGCTCACTGGCCAGCCAGCTTAGCCTACTCAGCGGGTTATGTGTCAGTGAGTGACCCTGTCCTGTCGCAAGCAAGAATAGGCGGAGCCTGTGCTTAGGTAGTTTCATGACAACTTGACATGAAGTTATAGTCATCTGAGAGAACCCTGAGTAAGGTGTATGCATTCACATTCGCCATCAAATAAAGCAGTTTGGACAAGCAAAGACTGTCTCCTTCATCAAGGATCACCTGGAGGGGAGGGGGAGTGTCTTAGTCAGGGTTTCTATTCCTGGACAAACATCATGACCAAGAAGCAAGTTGGGGAGGAAAGGGTTTATTCAGCTTACACTTCCATACAGCTATTCATCACCAAAGGAAGTCAGGACTGCAACTCAAGCAGGTCAGAAGGCAGGAGCTGGTGCAGAAGCCATGGAGGGATGTTCTTTCCTGGCTTGCCTCCCCTGGCTTGCTCAGCCTGCTCTCTTATAGAACCCAAGACTGCCAAGCCCAGAGATGGTCCCACCTACAAGGGGCCTCTCTCCCTTGATCACTAATTGAGAAAATGCCCCACAGCTGGATCTCATGGAGGCACTTCCCCAACTGAAGCTCCGTTCTCTGTGATAATTCCAGCCTGTGTCAAGTTGACACATAAAACTAGACAGTACAGGGAGTTTCACTGTAAAGAGCCAGGCCTAAATCCCAGAGAAGACCTTCTCTCTTCCACTTGGAACCAAGCCAGGTTCTGCCCCCATCTAGGACTTAGCCATCTCCTTCCTACCTGGTGTGTAAACATCTGAGAGGGAGTGCAGACCCTCCGACCTGTTCCCATCTCCCAGGAGTACTCCAGTGGCATCTGATACACAGATCCTGGAACCACAGCGTCTCTCAGACTCCTCTGTTTCTTACCCAGATACCTCTTCTTTGGACTGTTTTACCTCCCCTGGGATAGGGCACCCCAGCAGTGAGGCAGACACAGCCAGACAGATGGGGAACAGCCGAAGCCCACTGTGGGTGGTGCCATCCCTGGACTGGTAGTTCGGGGTTCTATAAGAAAGCAGGCTGAGCAAGCCATAAGGAGCAAGCAAGTAAGCAGCACCTGCTCATGGCCTCTGCACCAGCTCCTGCCTCTAGGTTCCTGCCCTGTTTGCGTTCGTGTCCTGATTTCCTTTGATGATAAATTGTGATATGGATGTGTAAGCCAAATAAACCCTTTCCTTTTCAAGTTGCTTTGGTCATGCTGTTTCATCAAGCAACAGTAACCCAGACTAAGACAGGGACTGGGAAATGACACGTTAGAGAATCCTCTGCCTTCCTCACACGTGCACGCACACTTACATGCATGAACACACACACACACACACACACACACACACACACACACGAAAGAGACTGAAGTTCATAAAGCATTGACACCGTCCCCCAGAGACTGCCTAGAGATTTGACATATAGATGAAGTTAGACTTAATCCATGTTATATTCTTTTTAAATGCCCATATTAATTTTTTAAAAATGTGCCCTACAGTGTTCCCAAAGCTTCACTAGTATGACTTACAAAGTTGCACATGAACTTAAAACATAGACCAGGCCGACACATGGTAATGCACACCTTTAATCCCAGCACTTGGGAGGCAGAGGCAAGTGGATCTCTGTGAGTTCAAAGCCAGCCTGGTCTATAGAGCAAGTTCTAGGCCAGTTAAAGGTACATACCTTATCTCAAGAAGGAAAAACAAGAGGACCAGGCAAACAACTAAGTGGATAAAGGCATTTGCCACAAAGCCTGATGACCTGAGTTTGAAGCCTCAGTTTCCCATGATGCAAAGGGAAAATAAATGTTCCTACAAGTTGTCCCTAAGTTTCCACATACATGCAGTAGTATGCACATGCTCACATACAAACACACACAAGCACACATGCACACACTTACACACAGGCACACACACAAACACACATATGCACACATACACATACAGGTAGATACACAAACATATACACATACAACACACAAACATACACACACGTACAAAAGTATATACACATGCACACATACACACATATAGGCACACACATACAAACATGCAAACATACACACATGCACACACATACAAGCATACATACACACATGTACACAGGTACACACACAAACACACAGAAACGCATACATACAAACACATATATACACATACAAACACAAAGATACACACATGCACACACAAAAACATACACTCACACACATACACACAGGCACACACACAAACACACCCTCACATACATATACATACACACACACACACACACACACACACACACACACACACACAGAGTTAAAAAGTACATAATTTAAAACCCATGAGTTCCTCACAAAGGTCTCCTGGATATCGACAGTCTTTATTGTATGATACTAAATAACCATATTTGTTCGTATCCCCAGCAATCAAATCAGAAAATCTCTTCTGAATTGGAAAGCTATCCAGCTCAGAGTGGCAGAAACATTTCTCAAAACTGCATTATTCCATGGGCACTTCCTTTCATCGCCGATAACAAGTCCCGAGCGTTATTGTGTTTTAAGCGACAGACTCACTTTGTTTGCTCCCAAGGAAACATGGGTTTGAGCTGCTCCATCGATTATTCGTTCAATTAAAACTGTGCTAAATAAATAAATAAATAAATAAGTACATGTCTAATTCAGTTTATAACCTGAATAGCTATGCATTCCACCTCTCAAAACACCCACTGAAAGAGTGTATCTGAGTACTCAGAATGGATGGGAAATGTATGCACATGGGTGTGTACGTATATATGTGTGTGTTTGTGTGCATGTGTGCACATGTACACACATGTGTGTGTGCTCATATGCATATGTGTGCAGGTAGGGGCCAGAAGGCATATTCCCAAAGCTTCTTGCTCAAAGTTAATCTGCAACAAAAGGATATTCTTCCCTTGGGGCTGGGAGATAGCTAGTTATCTTGATAATGAGCTTGCTATGCAAGCATGAGATCTGTTGACTCTCAGAACCAACTTTCCAAACCCTTTTGTAATGCTGCATCCTTGCAACCTTAGCCCTGAGGAGGTAGAGACAGGAAGGTCCCTGGGGCTTGCTGGCTGGCCAACCTAGCCTACTTGGAGAGCTCAGGACCAATAAAAGACCCTGTCTCAAAAATGAAGGTGAAAGGCTGGCGAGATGTCTCAGCCATTGTGAGTGGATGCTGCGCTTGCAATGGACCCAGGTTTGGTTCCCAGTAGCCACATCAAGTGGCTCAAAACTGCCTATCTAACTCCAGCTCCAAGAGATGTGAGAACAAATTCTGCTCTCTGTGGACACCTGCACTTATGTGCACAAACCCACACATATATACACATAATTTTAAAAATAAATAAATTAAATATTTGGGGGGCAGGGGAAAGATAGTTTCAGAGAAACACCTGAGGTTGTCTTCTGGCTACACACACACACACACACACACACACTCATCTGCACAAGTACATGCACACAACCGTGAATATACACACACACAAATATTCCACCCTCCTAACCGACAGCATGTGATTTGTGAGTGAAGCCATCCAACTCAGAAGCTTAAAGATTTCCACTGACTGCACTTCAAGCCATCAGGTAATGTCAAGATGTGCTCGAGCTCCCTGGGAGGCAGATGGATATCCTATTTGCTTGCACAAAAGCCACAGCGCATGATTCATCCCTCAGTACAATAGGTGACTTAATCTGTCCGTCACAGTGAAGTGGCTGTACTGCTCAGCAGCACAATGCAGACCAGAGATGCTGGCATCAGAAGAGTGGCTAAGGGTGACTCTGTATGACACTGATTACAGGCTCAGCCCTGAGATGCTCATGTGTGGGCAGCTGCTCGAAGGCATTGCCTCTACCCACCAGACACATCTCCATTCTGTACAACCTCAAGGTCAGCCTTCTGAAATACTCCCAAGGGGGCCAGAGAGATAAGGTAGGTGAAAACACTTGCTGCCAAGTCTGAGGACCTGAGTTCAAGCCCCAGAGTCCACAAGACGGAAGAAAGGGAGAATGGATTACCACAAGTTATGCACATGACACCCACATGCACATGAGGCACAGTGGTGCTCACCTTTAATTTCAGTGATCCGGAGGAAAACACAGGCATGTCTCCATGAGTTCAAGGCCAGTCTGGTCTACATAGTGAGTCTCAGGTCATCCAGGACTACATAGTGAGTGTTTAAATAAACAAACAAAATGGGGAGGAGGAAGAGGAAGAAGAAGAGGAGGGGGAGACAAGGACCACCACAATGGTGACATGAAGATACAGGAGTTGCCATTTGGAAAAAGGAAGGAGGCCAATGAAAAGAGAAATTGGGGAATGAGAGAGATAAATTAAGGGAGAATATGGTCAATGTGCATTGTATACATATGGTGCATATACTAGTTTAAAGACAGAGCGAAGGAGCTGGAGAGATGGTTCAGTGGTTAAGAGCACTGACTGCTCTTCCAAAGGTCCTGAGTTCAATTCCCAGCAACCACATGGTGGCTCATGACTATTTGTAATGGGATATGGTGTGTCTGAAGAGAGAGACAGTGTATTCATATACATAAAATAAATAAATACATCTTTAAAAGAAAGAATGAAAGAAAGAGAGGGAGAGAGAAAGAAAGAAAGAAAGAAAGAAAGAAAGAAAGAAAGAAAGAAAGAAAGAAAGAAAGAGAGAGAGAGAGAGAGAGAAAGAAAGAAAGAGGGAGGGAGGGAGGGAGGGAGGGAGGGAGAGTAAAGTGTGTATGCGTAAGTTTGACTTAAAACTGCTTCCTCCCAGTAATGTTATCCCCTTGACTACATCTGGAATTGACTAAAACCTAAGTGGCTGGGCACACCTGTAAGAAATTTTCCTAATCTAATTATCTGAAGCAGGAAGCCCCACCCTAACTCTGAGCTGCAGCTTCTTGCGGCAGCTCACATAAAAGGACATGATAGAAGGGAACTGCTTTTGCCTGCTTCCCCTCTCTCCTGCTGGCAAGTCCATCTATCCTGCTGCTGAAACATTCCTTTGCCTGGATTAGAGCTAACTTCCTTGGGATGCCAGCATAGACTAAAAAGACCAGCAGCTCTCCAGAAATACTCTGGGCCTCCAGCATTATTAGATTGGGACTGCTAGGACCCCCAGGCTCATTGAACAACTATTGAATTCTCAGATGTTCTGTAATGAAACTAACACTGTTGAATGGACCACAGCCTGTAGGCCACTCTAATAAATCGCCTTTTAATATACAGATATCCTTTTTATCTGTTTTGTTTCTTTACAGAGCCCTGACTATTACATATACTGGCTTAAGGATGTCTACAAATGCAATAGTGAACAGCAACCTACCTTGATAGGTACATCCTTACTCTTCTAACAAGCATCTGAGTCTAGCCTGAGACCTGAAAACTGGAAGGATGCCCCCACCTAATAAACCCAGAGTCCTGGACTCATCACTCATGACCACAGGTTGGTTAACACCATAGAGCAGTGGTTCTCAACCTTCCCAATGGCACAACCCTTTAATTCCAACAACCCTCATGTTTTGGTGACCCAACCCCAACTACAAAATTATCTCATTGCCACTGTACAGCTGTGATCTTGCTACTGTCATGAATTGTAATGTAAATCTCTGACATGAAGGACAGGTGATATGCAACCCTGTGTGGGTAGTGACCCACAGGTTGAAAACCACTGCCATAGAGTATCCGTCTATATTAGTTTGAAACCCCAGACATGTCTGTCCTACTTTTCTTCCTGTTGCTGAGATCATTCTGACTGGAAACACATTAGCAGAGGAGGGAGTCTATTTGGTTGACCCTTCCAGGTTGCTGTCCATCACTGAGGGAAATCAGGGCAGGGACAGAAGCACAGAGCAGTGAGGGACACTGCTTGCTGGCTGTTTCTCTGGCTTGCCCACTCTCAAGCTCAAAAAAAGATGGTCTTGGGCTAGCATACGTATACAGCCCAAGACCATCTACCCTGTGCCACCTACAAAGGACTGGGTCAACCTGCATCAATTAACAATTAAAACAATCTCCATTAAGGCATGTCCAACGGTCAATCTGGTCCATATAATTTCTCAACTGAGGATTTATTGATGAAGTCCTTATTGAGTTGAGAAAGACCTTAGGAAAATCCCTCCTGCCTTGGCCTCTGTCCCATGCCCTTCCTAGAAGCTTGAGAAACCTGGGGGTGTAATTATTCATAATCACCATCCCTAGCTCTGTTCATGGGATGTGAAGAATTTCCAGTTTCCTGTGAGATCTGGGAGCAGGGTGGGGCCTGAATCGGGGCTGTTGAGGTAAAACCATAGCCTTGTAAAACCCTTAACACGGCTGTCGATTTTTTTTCTGGAAGCTTCAGTTCACAGGGGGGCCTTGTATAGATTCAAACCCCCTCCATCCAAGTCTTTATGCTCCTGGGCCTGAAATTTGGACTCATGAAGAAGTGTGGTCTCCGTCTCTGCCCTTCCCGTCCCATTTGGCTCTGAGGATTTCAATTTCATCTGGTGGGAACAGATGTGCTGTGCAAAGACAGAAACTGATGCTGTGTTACCATTTTTTTTTTTTTGCATACCTCATTTATCCCAACAGAGGGCTAATACAGAATTTTAAAAGTTAATATTGTAATATGTATCTCCATTAGCTCGCTGAGGGAAGGCAATGAGCTAGGTAGCATTGGGCCTCAAGGACTCTGAGGAAGGTCAGTATGGCATACACATCCCCAGAGAGCTGGGCTAGAAGGAAGGAAACCGGGCTTAGACTGAATGAGCTGGAGAGAGCTGTTCAAGAACCTTCCAACAAGCCGGGAGTCTTGTGCTCTCATTACTTAAACAACACGGATTTTAAAGACCTCCCTATCCTCATGGGGGGGGGGCAAAAATTCTCAGTGAACACTACAACCAGCATTTCTCAAAAAATGCATTTTAATACCAGAGACCTTCTAAGGCAGGCAGAGAATGATGCGGATGCCCACGGGGCTTGGGGACTTCTGGATTCATTTTTGCTATTGTAATCGGGAGATAGAGAAGGAGACCAATTAGTTTGCAAGAAGGGTGTTTCTCTCCTCTTTCAGTGCGGATGCATATTACTGGGCTTCACACACACACACACACACACACACACACAGAGTCACTGAGCTAAGCCTCATTGCTTAAAAAGAAGAAGGGGGGAGACAGCGCGTGCTAACAATAGCCCATAATTACTTTGTAAATGGTTTCCTGGAGTAATTATGCCATTAGTGCCTGAGACTTCCACTTCAAAGGTTTCTCTTTTTCTCTGTTCCTTGCCATCCCATTGGGCCAGCAATGAGAGACCTCCCAGGAGCCTGAAAGAAAGGGACCAGTGCTGGAGAGACAGGACTTACAGATGCTTCTCCTAGCGCCTCTATTGTCAGAACAAGGGCTATAACTCCCCATGGGAAGGGTGGAATGCTAAAGCAGAATCTCCAAAGGGATTAACGTTGGGTTTAGGAGGGGGAGAAAAAATCCACTTTGAGGCTGCCGCAGCTGGGTTCTGGAACCTTGGGAGCATTCTTCTGTTTCCTAATCAGATTGACATGACAAGCTGAGGTCATGTGAAAGTCAGACCCACCCACGGCGTATAGAAGCAAGTGGAACGACCCACTGGGCTTCAATAAGCCTTCCTACTACTGAGACGGCAGGTAAAGGCCACCAAACCCGATGGCCTCATTGTAAACCCTGGGGCCCACGTGGTGAAAGGAGAAAACAGACTCCCTCAAGTTCAATGCCTACTTCCCCTTGTATTCTGTGGCATGATGCCCGCCCCTCCCTTTGGCTATGAGACAATTGAAACAATGGGACGCCCCTCCCCCATACTGGCATTTTCTTAGGACTATCACGCTAAGGGGAGGAAAAGGCTGAAACCTGGTGCCAAGCAGAAGGGGAACTCATACCCCAGGAACATATTCCACACGGTTTGCACACTTGCTAAACCAAGTTGCCAAAGCAATGATGTGGCTGGCGGTGTTGGGAGGGCACCAGAACTGGTCATCTGTGCACACCACTTGCTCTCTCTGTGTAAATCTGAACCCCAAGCCAGGACCCTGCAGGTCTCGGAGCCCCCTGGACCTGCTTGTTGGTTCCTTTTCCCAGTGTGGCCATAAGGACTGCATCTCAGTTCTCTGTGTTATACTTGCCTCTCTTTAAAGATGTCTCTTTAAATGACATCTTGAGGGCAAGTGACCAAGCCTGGCTTGTTAGGGTGGGCAGCACCCTCACTCTGTCCTAATTCTCAGCACATTGTTCATAAATCCCAGGGAAGGGGCAATGAGGTCCACGTGAGCTTTGAGGGAGCATCTCATCTCTGTAAGTTTAACACTCAACACTGCCCTCCTAGTTACCTAGCTCCTTACCCACTGAGCCATCTCCCCAGCCTTAGAACATTTGGTTTTAATTAGAAGGTGGTAACCTTGCTGTAAATGGCACTAAAGAAAACTACCTAATGCCCTAGGGCCGTTCATTATGACATGTTCATTTTTTTTTCTTTGTAGTCTTTTCATTGCCTCTAAGAGCAATCCTATTCAAGGCAATTTAGCAAATTTTCTGCCTGGAAAGATGGAAACACACAGACACTCGTGTTGAGATGGTTAATCATGGCTATCGACTTGGTACACTTGGGAAACTGAAACCTCAATTGAATAATTGCCTCCATCAGATTGGCCCATGGACATATCTGTGGGACATTTTCTTAATTGCTAAATGATTTAAGAGTCATTTAAATCAGCCCACTGAAGGTGGTGCCATTCCTAGTCAGGTGGACCTGGGGCTGTAGAAGAAAGAGAGGTAACCATTAAGTCTTAGAGAAAGCCAGAAAGCAGCATTTCTCCATGGTCTCTCCTTCTGTTCCTGCCTTGGCTTTCTCGGTGATGGACAGTAAAGATGTAATCGTCTCTGTGAGTCTGGCACTCAACACTGCCCTCTTAGTAACCTAGCAACCCGCATCTTTACTTGTACCCATTTGACAGAAGCCAATATTTAAACTCTAAACAAGGAAGTCCCCCGCTTGAAGTCACAGCTTTTCCTTCCTAAGTATAAGTGTCACAGCTCTAAATGGAAAGGTTTGTTTCCCCAATGGAAGTGTTGCAGTTCTGAGAGGAAAGGTATCCTGGCAGCCAGGAGCCAAGCAACACCAGAGTCACGCGGCACAACAAACCTCACACGAGAGATTAACTGGGAGAGACACAGAGAGTGGCTGTCTCTCTGCTAAGGAAAGAAGCAGCAGAGAATCGGGCAGGAGGCAGGCAGGCTTATGTACAGTTTCTTGGGGGAGCAGAGCTTTCCAGGATGGCTGTTTCCAGACAGGGATTGGTGGGATTTCAAGTCCTGAGCTGGGAGCAAGACCAGGAATTGGTGGGATTTTTGAGCTCATGGATTGGTTGGTTTTCAAGCTCAGGAATTGGTAGTTTTGGGGGGTGGTTGGATTTTTTTTGTTTGTTTTTTGTTTTTTTTCAAAACCCAAAGTGAGCTTAGACTTTTCACCCTGCACCAGGTTGTTTTAGGAGAGTGTTTTATCACAGCAAGAGAAAGTAAATTATACCATCATGTCAACTCACCCAAGATAGAGAACCCAAAAATAGATCCCCCCCAAAAATGACTTCAAAATGTCCAAGTTGGTGAACCAATGAGCTTTTATTGGGGTTCCTCACATGAGTATATGGGGGGGGGTCACTCAAAGGAGCAGGAATGCTTCAATGGCAGCCGCGTCACCAAAAAGCCACCTGAACGCATTGACAACCCACAAAGCAATCTTGGTACTTTCTACACATGGCTTGCATACAGCTAAACAGGTCAGGGTGCCTACTCTTAGCAACTGGGCTGTCATTCTGCTCCCCCAGTGGGTGTTCACTGCTTGTATAACTGGGAGGGGGGACCCTGTGAATCTTGTAAGTTTTTTTTTTAAGATTTATTTTATTTATTATATGTAAGTACACTGTAGCTGTCTTCAGACACTCCAGAAGAGGGAGCCAGATCTCGTTACGGATGGTTGTGAGCCACCATGTGGTTGCTGGGATTTGAACTTATCACCTTCGGAAGAGCAGTCGGGTGCTCTTACCCGCTGAACCATCTCACCAGCCCCCGAATCTTGTAAGTTTTTAGTGGGGATGTTTCAATTAGGTGGACATTGGCATGTAACCATGAGGGAAGGTGTGAGAAAAAATGAAGAAAAGGACATCCGTAACTTCAAGCATCCCAGGCCTGGCAGAACAGACAGGTCAGAGCGTGAACTTCATGAATACAGAAAGGATACAGAAGGAATAAGAAGAATTCAATGCGTGGTAGCTCACGCCTTTAATCCCAGCACTCGAGAGGCAGAGGCAGGAGGATTTCTGAGTTCGAGGCCAGCCTGGTCTACAAAGTGAGTTTCAGGACAGCCAGGGCTACACACAGAAACCCTGTCTCGAAAAACAAACAAACAAACAAACAAACAAACAAAAATAATTCAATGGTTTGTAAGTCTATTGGAAAGTTCATTCCCGATGCAACAGTGTTGACAAAGGGTGATTTAATAGGTGATTGACATAGTTATGTCATTATCTATGACTTGTTGGAGAAATAGGTTAGTTATAAAAAGAGGGACATCAGCATCCTTTTCCTCTCTGAAGTGTGTGTTGTGCCCCTACACGATGGTTCTCTCCATAGTATGGTGCAGCGTGAAGGATCTCACCAGACATATACTTCATCTTGGACCTCATAGCCTCCAGATGCCCAGATCCAATGAGCCAAATAAACTCTTTTCAAAGTGGAATAGGAAGGAAGGACAGAACCTCATGCCATAGCCCAGGCTGGTCTGGAACTCTCTATGTGGGTAGGGGTAGTCTCCAACCCAACAGTCCTCCTGCCTCAGCCTCCTGGGTGCTGGCATTGTGGGTGTGTGCCACTCCACTCAGCTCAAGATAAATCTCCACTGTTATAAGTTTGCCAGCCTGTGGTGTTCTGGTCCTAGCAGGAGACTAGGACAGGAGAGGTCACAGACAACTAACTGGTCCTAGATGGGGGCAGAAACATTCTGAAATCAAGTTGCAGTACCACGGGGTCCTGGAAGAAGCCGTGCTGGCTGTCGTCTTTTGCATGTGCTCTTTCAGCACATGATAGCTGTTTTCTTGAGCAGTCTTTCTAAACGGCCCAAGCTTATTCAGTTTCTCTCCTATCAGTCCACCAGGCCAACCTAGGACCATCAAACTGAACTCACTGTTCCACCAGAAACAGAGATGGAGAGGCTACCCCAGCACAAAAGAGAGGGATCTTGGGGCTACTTCTTCATCAATACTGTCCTCCCACAATAGGACTTGTTCAAAGCCTTCTAATTGCCTCTTGTTTTGTTTGTTTGACTGGTTGCTTTTTTCTTCATTTGGTTGGTTGGTTGGTTGGTTGGTTGGTTGGTTTTTCAATATTGAAGATTGAAACTAAGGCTTTGAGATCCTAGGAAGTGTCTACCTCAGAGCTACACTCCCAACACCTCACTGGGGGGATTCTAAGGCAGCATCCTACTTCTTTAAGTAAGTCTATGAGGAGAACCCCCACCCATTATAAAGAATGCTTGAGTCAGTTCCATTGGGGAAATGTCCACAGTATGTTAGCTTTTAGTTATAACAAAATGCCTGATGCAATCAATGAAAAAGAAAAAAAAAAAAATCTTGACTGTCATTTTACTAAAGTATATAGTTGAGTGACCCTATTCCTTTGTGACCTGTGATGAACAGCATTCTCTGTGTGTGTGTGTGTGTGTGTGTGTGTGTGTGTGTGTATGTGTTTATATCCAACTGTCACTTTTATAAACAGATCAGTCATATTGTATCAGAGTCCACTCTGTCTCCTTAATCACATCTTTAAGGACCTTATTTACAGGTTCACACTCTGAGATGTTATGGGTTAGGATGTCAACATGTCCTTTGTCACAGTGGGACACAATTCAATCCATGACTAGTCATACTCCATGATAGAATGTATCATTTTTGCCAAATTGTGTGTGTGTGTGTGTGTGTGAGAGAGAGAGAGAGAGAGAGAGAGAGAGAGAAGAGACAGAAATACAGATACATACACACAGAGAAAGAGAGAGAGTATTGTTTATGAATGTGTATGTGTGTATGTGAAGACCAAAGGTCAATGCTGAATATCTTTCTCTATCACTCCCTACATTTTTTGAGACAGAGTTTCTCAATAAATCTGGAGTTTGACAACTCTAAAACATTGACTGGCCAGAAAGCTCCAGCAGGGATCTGCTCATCTCTGCCCTGCTTGGTGCTGGGATGACAGACATGTACCAACATATCCTACATTTTACACAGGTGCTAGAGACCCACACTCAGGACCTTATACTTGTACCCCAAGAATCCCATCAATTGAACCACCTCTCTACCACCTACCCCCAATTCTATTCTATTTTTTGGAAGCAAGCCATTGGGCCAAGCCAACACTCAAGGCCACAAATGTCAGGAGGCATTTCAGGAGCTTATGTCCCATCCACACATCCAGAGACATAGCTCTGGAAGTGTTCACTTATTAGCTAGACCCTGTGCTGGCTAAATTCATGTCAAATTGACACAAGCTAGACTCATCTGGGCATAGGGAACCTCAAACGAGAAAATGTCCCTACCGGATGAGACTGTAGGCAAGCTATTAGGTGTTTTCTTGATGGATGATTGATGTGGGAGGACCAGATCACTGTGGGTGGTGCCACACCTGGAGCCTGGGTGCTTTAAGAAAGCAGCCATGAGGAGCAAGCCAATAAGCAGTACTCCTTCATCGCCTCTGCTTCAGTCTATACCTCCAGGTTCCTGTTCTACTTGAGTTACTGTGACTTCTCTAAGTGATGGACTTTCTCTCCTCTCCCTCTCTCTTTTCTCTGTGTCTCTGCTTCTGTGTCTCTGCCTGCCCCCCACCTCTCTGCTGTTTACTTCAAACCTTGCATCAGGAGAGCATCACCATAGACCATGATCATTCTGTATCTGTGCTTAAATGGATCCCACCCCCACCCCCACCCCCTCCTCTGGCTTGCCCAGTCTTCACTATTGATCAATGAACAAAAGAATTGTTTATCTAATGGGTTAAAAGCAGCAGCATCTGCATACAGACAAATCACAGCACAAGTCAGACATCTGATGAGTAATTTTCCCTGCCGTTTAATAAGACCCATGAGGTACATCTGTTTCAATCACTCTGATCAGAACTAAAAACAACCTTAAACATGCTCTTGATGCAGTGTCTACCTGACAGGTGTACACGGAGCAATTATATTGTCTCCTGCCTTCCCTGGAAGTGATTAATGAGAATTCACATGACTGGCAGTTTTGAGAAAGTGGGTGGGGAATGGAGAACTCAGATGGGAGCCAGCAGATTCCACTGAGCCCAGAAGCTTGGAATGGTGTGTGTAGAGCCCAGCTGGAGCTCCCAGCTGGGAGGTGACTGAGGCAAGAGGCCAGAGGCTTAATTGGGAGCTTATCTGGCCACACATGGCCCCTGGAACAAGGATTGGATTTAGAGATGAATACCAGTGAGTCAGTTCGGCAAAATAATTATCCACAGAGCACACAAGGGAAGTGGTATCCCCATGAGTCTGGAAAGAATGATGTGAGAGCCAGGGGCATGCATTTGAATCTCATCCCTGTCTCTGTCTCTGCCTCTTATTGGATCTATGAACTTAAAAGATCCTCACAAGCCTTAGACTTTCTAAGCTATAAAATGGTCATAATGGCCTTTCCAGAAAAAAAGCATAACAAGTGCTTATATGTTTAAAGAGGCTGGGGATGTGGTACAGTGCTGGATCACTTGCCTAGAATCCCCCAGCAAGGATCTGGGGATGTGGCTCAGCGATAGAACATAGAATCCACCAGTGAGGGGCCCACAGACCATCTGTTTAAAAATACAATTTGCAAAAAAGCAATTCCAACTACCACCCACAGAGAGGCCACTGCCCCTTGTCCATTGTTGAGGACAAACCCCTTGTCCATTGTTGAGGTTCAATAGAAGGTAATGAATAAATAAGTAAATGCAAATAAATGTGTCTGCTCAGACAGAACTATTACACAATGATTTACTCCAACTTGAAACAGTCTATCCTGGAGGGAGGCTACTTAAGACTCAAGAAGTTGCCGGGCGTGGTGGCTCACGCCTTTAATCCCAGCACTTGGAAGGCAGAGGCAGGCGGATTTCTGAGTTCGAGGCCAGCCTGGTCTACAAAGTGAGTTCCAGGACAGCCAGGGCTATACAGAGAAACCCTGTCTCGAAAAACCAAAAAAAAAAAAAAAAAAAAAAAAAAAGACTCAAGAAGTTCCTAAAATTTACAAGATTCACAGGGACCCTTCCCAGGGTTATAACCTCAGTAACAATTGCCAGAGAAGAGACATGCTGAAGAAGAGAGTAGCTGACCAGCAGAGATGCCAGCAAATTGTTCAGGGAGCTCCAGGGAAGCTTCTTTTTTGAGTCATCACCACACTATGATGGAGTTTTCATGATATAGCTACCTTTGAGTCATTCATTCCTACTCTCACCTCCTTAAGCAACCCCTTACTCATGTTCTTGTTATTAATACCAATAAGCTCATTGGTTCACTAAGCTAGACCTAGATAGAACTGATTTTCTGGATAGAATTAGTCCAACTTGAGTTTAGTCCAACTTGAAACAGTCTATCCTGCAGGGAGGCTACTTAAGACTCAGAAAGTAAATAAAATTTATCAGTCTCAGGAAGTTCCTAAAACTAACAAGATTCACAGGTAATAACCACAGTAGCAATTTCCAGAGAGGAGACTTGCTAAAGACTAGCTGACCAATGATAATTGGTGCCCTGCCTAACATCAATAGACATTTGTTCACATCTACACAGGAAAAGTCTCACAACAGGGAATCCACTGGAGAAGGACCAACTCAGTCTATGTGTTAAACCTGCAAAAAAAAAGGGGGGGGTAGATAATGCACCTTGTCACTCAAAAGTTGTAACACTAATTACTTTTCTACATTTTGCATGTTTTACTGATATAACTTTGCATCACCACTTCAACCAATCTCCTAGTAATATTAATAAGTGTATTTTACAAAGAATAAATCAAAGAGTGAAGACTCTTTCAGTCTACACACACACCTAAACACACACCAGCAACCCATAAGGTAATATGATTACATCCACAAACAGAGATTAAAGGATGTTTCCCCATGTCACTCAACAAACAAATTGAAGATCCTATAGGGGAAAGAAAGGTACGAAGCGTCATTTTGGATGAAGATACTAGGATCCATCTTGGAGGTTTCCACTGGGCTCCTTATTGGAGCACATGCTGGTGTAATTTTGGAAGATGACTCTGCCATCTTGGATGCAGATACTGAGTGCCATTTTGGACAAATATCCTGAGTGCCATCTTGGAAGCTGACTCTGAGTGCCATTTTGAACATAAATGGCACCATCTTGGAAGCATACACTGGGATCCATTTTATAGCAGATGCTGAGAGTCATTTTGGAATCAGTTGCTGGGTACCACTGTGGATGTAGATACTCCCAGACACCATCACAGTATTTAAATCCACGTGATTGAAAACCTTGATTTGTCCTTCACTGATACCATCTAAATATCAGTGTAAAATCTAAGAGGATTTTTAAGGATGGAAATTTTATCCCATTTTTTGAATGTATTCATGCTTGGAGAGTGGAAGGAAAGACTGGCTTATGCTGCCCCTGGAAGCCAGCTGTCCATCACAGGAAAAGATGCATCTCTTCTCAACAGGACACTCAAATGGCCCAAAGATAAGGTGCAGCCATGCCCTTCTGGCCATCCTCCCCACTCCATGTAAAACTCTGAAAATATCTATTCCTTCATCTTGTCAAAATCCACCTGCTGCATGACTGGGAAGCTGTCAGTGTGATCTATAACCCCCAGGCAGGCCTGGAATATGAGCTAAATTGCCTGAGTCACTAGGGATGATAGAGTCATTCTGCAGGAAATTGGAAATCAATTCTTGTCATCACTGTAGAGAACTCCTTTATCAAGCAGTTCACCGTGTAAGGCAACCAAGAGAACTAGAAGGCTAATACAGAAACGGCAACCTTATTCCACCTAACCTCCTACCCTTCACCCAGCAACCCAGAACTAATACAATTGGATCCATTAACAAAAAAAAAAAAAAAAAAAAAAAAAAAAAAAAAAAAAAAAAAAAAAAAAAAAAAAAAAAAAAAAAAAAAAAAAAAAAAAAAAAAAAAAAAAAAAAAAAAAAAAAAAAAAAAAAAAAAAAAAAAAAAAAAAAAAAGAAAGAAAAGAAAAGAAAAAATCAACCAAAACTCAGAGAAGTTAAATGGCATGCACAAGCTCACACAGAAAAAAAAAAGGGTGGGGGAGGAATCTATGGGGAAAAGGAATAAAAATTTCAAGCAGACACAGTATGCCATTGTGCTGTTTGGTTTTTGTCAACTTGATACATGCTAGAGTCTCCTGAGAAAGAAGAACCTCACTGAGGAATTGTCTCCATCAGACTGGATTGTCTCCATCAGACTGGCCTGTGTACATGTTTGTGAGATATTTTCTCAATAGCTGATTGATGTAGGAGGGCCCACCCTACTGTGAGATGGTGAACCTGGGCTATATAAGAAAGGTAGCTGAGTAAGCCAGGGGGGAAAAGCCAGTAAGCAGCATCCCTTCATGGTCCTTGTTTTAGTTCCTGCCTCCAGGTTCCTGCTTGAATTTCTGCCCTCAGTGATGGACTGTAACATGGAAATGTAACCAAACAAACCATTCCTTCCCAAGATGCTTTTGGTCAGTGCTCTATCACAGCAACATAACCAAACTAGAACATCCATTTTAGAATCAGATACTGAGGACAATTTTGGAATCAGAAAGCTAGATACCATCTTGGAATCAGAAAGCTAGATACCATCTTGGAATCAGACTCTGGTTGCCATCTTGGAAACAGATGTTAGGCAATATTGAAGACATTGGCAACCAAGAAGCCCTGTAGCAGAAACAGCAATAAGAGAAAAAGTCAGATACGATACTCATGAGTGTGTGTGCATCTCATGTGCCTTCAAAGTGGTCCATGACCACTGATCCCTACTGATTTGGGCCAGTAAAAAGGTAGAACATCATAGCACAAAGTAGTTCACCTCATGATGGCCAGGAAGCATGAAGGAGAGGAAGGGACACCTACAATGAGCTCACTTCCTACCACAAAACCCTATCCCTTCTAAAACAAACAAACAAAAAAACTTTATTTGGTATACGAAGAGAGGCCCCCATGTTCTGTGGTGCAAATAATGGGGTCAGGAGAGAACATGCAGGAACCCATTCTCTTCGTCCATCAAGTGGGTCCCAAGGATCAAACTCAGGTCTTCTAGCTTTGCAACAAGTGCATTTACCCACTAAGCCAGCTTTATATACTATCTCTTAAAGGTTCCGTCCTCTCCAAATAGTGCTATTGATTGGGATAAGGGCTTTAACATATTGACTCTTGGAGAGCATTTGAGATCCAAACCATAGCACTCTGTAAGAGATAGATAGATAGATAGATAGATAGATAGATAGATAGATAGATAGATAATAGATAGAATACAGAAATACAGAGATAGATATAAAAATAGGTACAGAGATAGAGAGAGAGATACAGAGATACAGAGATAGATGTTTAGATAGATAGATAGATAGATAGATAGATAGATAGATAATAGATAGAATACAGAAATACAGAGATAGATATAAAAATAGGTACAGAGATAGAGAGAGAGATACAGAGATACAGAGATAGATGTTTAGATAGATAGATTATAGATAGATAGATAGATAGATACAGAGATACAGAGATACAGAGATACAGAGATACAGAGATACAGTGATATAGAAAACTATAGGTAACTCAGCAGTGAGAAGTTCTTCCTGGAGTCTCTTATACACTTCCACCAGTGCTGACTTGCCCAAAACACGTAACAGTCATCCCAGCCTCCTATATTGCCTGACAGAATAGAGACATTTTAGGATCATTCCAACCAACAATGCAAGGGGATTGGGTTTACTTTGGGTATCTGATAAATTTTACTGGTACCAAATCTGTATTTTAAAACACAACAAGAACGTAACAGTCAGGGCTGGAGAGTTTGCTCAGTGATGAAAAGTGCACACTGCTCTTGCAGAGGACCCAAGTCCAGTTCCCAGAACCCACATCAGGAAGGCAGCTCAAGCCACCTGCAGTTCCAGCTCCAGGGACCCAACATCCTCTTCCAGCCTCTATGAGTGCCCACATGCACATGCACATACACACAGAGATGCACAAATATTTCTTAAATAAAGAATAAGAGTTATTATAGACCCACACCTGTAATCAAGCACATACAAGAAAGACAACCACAGAAAGATCAAGAGTTTGAAACTAGGGGAGGCTACCTTAAAAATAATAATAAATTATTATTATTAAATGTCAAAAAAAAATCCCTGGGGACTGGAATGCTGGATCAGTGGGCAAAGTGCCTGTCCCACTACCGTGAGGACTTGAGTTTGGATCCCCAGAACACATATACAAAGCCTAGCATTGTGGCTCTTGCCCGTGACCCTAACACTGTTTGGAGAAGGTAGAATAAATCTCTGTGAGCTCTTTGGTTACCTTTGCCTTATGAATGAGCTTCTAGTTCTGTAAGAGAGCCTGCCTCAAAAAATAAAGTGGGGAGTTATTGAGGAAGATACCTTAAGTTGACCTCTATGAAGGTGTTCACATGAAAACACATGTGCGTGCACACATATGTGCACACGTAAACCCACATGTACTCATATGCATATAGTCCCCCCAATGTTGTAATTTGCTTTTCTGTTGAGATAAACACCATTACCAAAAGCAACTTGGAGGAATAAAAGGATTTCCTTCATCCTACCTTCCAGGCCACCCTCCATCATTGAAGGAAGTCAGGTCAAGAACCTGGATGCAGGAACCATGGAGAAATGTAGGTCTCCCCCTCTGGATCACTCACCAGCTCAAGCTTAGCAAGCCTTCTTATACACCAGAGCCCCAGCCGCCTAGGAATGGGATGGTGCTCCAACAGTTGGCTGGGCTCTCCCACATGAATAATTAATAAAGACAAAGCCATAGGTCAGTCTGGCCTAATCGATTCTTCAATTGAGCACCCAGGTGACTTAGACTGTGTTGAGTTGATAAATAAATAAATAAATCTAACCAGCATACCCATTCATAAATACTATTCATACACACATACACACACACACACACACACACACACACACACACACACACATTCTATACCATGCAGACACACACACACCAGTTCAAAACCCAACTCATTTACTTAAAATGTAGTCAATTTCATAATGTTAGAAAGCACTCTCTTTCTCTACATCTCATTTGTCTATATTTCCCAGAGACACAGAAGGCAGTACACACCATCCTTGTATAAGCAAAGAAGTAAGAAAGGCTGCAGAGAAAGACCTCATCAATACACAATGTTGTGAGATGTCCGTTGGCTGCTAGTTCTGACGTAACTGCTTAGTCACTAATCAGACAGATTGAGTCCCAACAGGTGAAATGACTTGCCTCAAACCAGTTCGCCTGAAACATAATGGAAATAATTATTTTATTTTAGATTTGTGAAACACTTTTTCATTCACTCATGATTCATCTTGGAATAAGGACCCTTTTTTTTTTTTTTTTTTACCCTTTTTATTCTAGGAGGAGATGTTTGGAGGGCACTGGGATGGAGCTCACATCACTGTGGGTGGGTGACTTTAATAAGTCTTTTTTACCAGGCCAAGTGTCTGGTTTTCACTTGGGTCTGTGGAGAGGTGGCTGATATGTATGTGGGGTGGAAGGGTGGGTGTGGTGGCCTGAGTAAGGCAGAGTTCAAGAATTAGTTCTTCCCTTCCTGCTTGTGTTTGAGGCAGGACCTCTCTTGTCTCTGCTGCATACTCCAGACTGGCTGGCCCATTAGCTTCTGGGCAATTTTCCTGTCTCTGCTTCCCATCTCACCAGAGGAATGCTGGGATTGCAGATGCAATCCACTGCATCCAGCTCTTCTTTTACAAGTCCCAGAGCTCAAAGTCCGGTCATCTGCCTTGTGTGACTAACAAGCACTTTTACCCATCTAACCAGCCATAAGACGCTTGATTTACAGAGACAAATATATGTGTGCCCGTATACTGTGAGAAATCTTCCCTGGGGAAGATACAAACCGTGTCCACCCTTTCCTCACAAGGTCCCAATGATAAGCAAAGTAAAACTCCACCAGCATTTGCCCCAAGGAAGCAAGGGCTTTACTCGGCTTACTGACAGAGCATGGGAAGGCATGTGGAGGACTTCAAAGCAGCCACAGTGGAAAGTCTTCACCTAGTATGGATAGCCTCAACTTCAACTAATCTTCCCCAAACTATATATCCTAGCACCTCCAAAGGCCCAAGGCTACATACAGT